>LUCH01000194.1:0-57660 GCA_013368495.1 Paragonimus heterotremus | reverse complement strand
TATTAAAAGAGACAATCAAAAATGGTTGTTTCATAATATTAGTCTCAGAAATGTATCATCAGTAGCAGCCGATCTTTCTCACATCAGCAAATCCACTTCTGGCAGTAAAGTGAGTAACTTCAACTCAATTCGAACCATATCAACAAGGAGTCGTCAGTTTAAGGTTTAGTAATGAAAGTTCGAAGCTTATGAACTAAATCGTGCAGTCAGTTGATTGCTGCAAGCGGATGTTACATACTTACAGTTTTATTGCATAGATTTAATTCGTCCTTCTCTCTCCGTTGCTCTTCCCCGCGCCATATACATATAGTCAGCATCAAAGCGCTCGTAATCAGTAAATTCATCACTGCGAGTAATTCCACACCCTCTCTAGAAAATGGATGGAGTTGTGGTATAGTTACTCAAAAAGACGCCTTCACATTAGTAAATTAATTGTTTAGTTTACTTTCCGATACTTTCAAGCAATTTGTGGTTGTCTGACATAAAGACACACTAACGAAACACAGGTTATATGGACGTGTTCGGTGGGGATTTCGGAGTTGTGTTGGGCTCACCTTTGGATTAAAAGTACGAATGATAGTAGGGCAAGAGTTCGTATTAACTACACGTATGAGATTTTTGAGTGACCATCAATGGACGATTCTGTTCCTCATTTGCGTTTATCTGAAAGTATCGTTTTATTATTTAATCCGACATTTATTGCTGAGTTTTATATACTCATTCAGTACACTCATACAATAAATATGTTGCTTTCCACAATAAAGGAGTTTGTCGTTTTCCCACAAGTGAACGAAAACCTTCTCGCATGACACATTCTATTAATCTGTTTCTTCAAGGTCAGAACAACCGGGATTGCTTTAGTCAAATGTCTCTGGGATTAATAGATGTCGGAAAAATAGCGGCCAGCACATGATAATTGAAGTTTGAAAGAATATCTTGTATGACGTGGGGATGAAATTACAACCCACTGTTTCTCCTCTGATGGAACGCAAAAATACGACTTAAATCAATTGGTCTGTTTCACTTCAGGTACCGAGTACTCACTAAACAGTCAGCATGTCGCCAGTGTTGAACCTTTCTACCAGCCAGATTTTACGAGTTCCAAAAATTCATCTGGCAATTTGATTCTGGATACCATCGATTCGGAGAAGTTTCTGAAACATGAATCTCAGTCGCAAAATCACTCAACCTATCCGAATGTTCGAAACGTTCGTCAAGATGAAGACAAGCTGTCTCAGGACTACACAGACAAGACACTTTCGAACTCGTTGTTGATAGGAGCAAAAACCATGCACGACGTTTCAGCAATCCTACATTATCTGAGCATTGCAATCACAGGACTATTTCTACTATACGTGATTCTGAAAATTGCCTGTCTGGGAAGAAAATTTTTTCGTGACCGCAACCAGGTAAGTGTCAGTCAAAATTAGTCCAAAGACTACAAGCATTTTGCCAATGCAAAATATACAAAGCTTTAACTGTTATGCATTTTATCATATAAACCATGTGGAGTAAGTTGGAAAGTAAGCATTATATCGTTACCGTCTGACAATATGTAAACGGTTACTAATTCAAGCTTATTTGGACAAAACACACGTAAGAAATAATGCCCACATCAAGCGCTTTTCTAGATGAGAGTTACCTGATCGCATCGTTTTTGTAGCACTGCTTACAGTGCGAGATGAAAAGTGGTTTTCATTTGTCTCTGTGTGGTGAACGCCAACTTGTAGAACTGAAAAGATTAACTCATAATCTCAACACAAAGTGGCTGGTTTTACTGGTCTGTTTCCTCAACGATGTATTGGTGAGCATCATTTATTTGAAACAGTCGTGAAGCACGAATTGATAAAAGTATATTCGGCCGCATTCTCAAGGACTGGGCAGCAAGATTACTACTGCATCGATAAAACAAAACGTTTATACTTAAAGTAATCGGATTAATTAGCTGGTTTGCTGTAGAAATATTAAGAGATTTCATCCATTTTCACTTAGATTAGGCAAATGTGCGAGTATAGTGCTGTTACCAACGTCAACATATCTCAAGATCTTGTTATAATCCATTGTAAAGTTTGGCAGACCCTAAAAAGAATGAAGCCGCTGGTTTTTCTGGATGGTGTCTGCATTACAACTGAGTCATGAATCCCAATATGCGGAGAATCGAACATATAGTACCTGATTGTTCATCATCAACAATGACCGACTGAATAGTCTGAATTACAAGAATTTTCAACGTCACCACCTTTGTGAGTACATTCCGGAATAAACATTTTATTTCTGTGATACAACATGTTTTAAGTGTTATGAAACTTTTGTCTAACGCTTTCACTCATAAAGACCTAGAGGAAAATCTCAGTTAAACAGTTGTGAGTACTGAACAGCTTGCTACAGCTGAAATCCCCAAACTTCATTCAACATCGTATAAATGTTTTTGAAAATATTTTACTCAGAAACATAGAATTCTAACTGAGTTTTCGTTTAACACATCTACCATGTACGGTAGAACCTTGAAATCTTTATAAAAAGGGCACATGTATCCACAAACTTTGAAAGTTTCCAAGAAATCTCAAAAAAGGCAGGTTAATTGGTTTATATTCGCTTGTCAAAATATGACCTCCGGGCACCCAGCCATTCAAGTGCTTTTTTAAGAGACGAATGTGATAAACAGTTTGATGAGTATAGGAAATATAACGGCATTATAACGACTGGCAGAATAAAAACTGTACCTGTAGATATGGTCTTCAGTAAATGAACTTCATGGTGTATGTTGTTTTGCGCAGTATATTCTCGTTTGCACCTCATCGATTGACATACCATAACTTGTTTGCACACTTCAGTAAAGCGGCATTTTGTAAAGGAATAGTTAATGAAATCAGGTCATAAAAGCAATAATGCGACAAAATTGAAAGTTGTATGTTGCGCCTGATGACGTAATAACGTAAGGAAAACGACCTGATAATCGGTGTGATCAGAGACAAATAGTACTAGATTTCGGCCGGTATAATCTGAGTATCACATAACTAATCGCGGCCTCCATATTCTCGTTGATACAACTTCTTATAAAAAGGAGCCTTATAATCTCGGTTGAACGTTCGTCGATCACCAGCGATCTTAAATTAGGTCCAGGTGATTTAGCAAATACACTGACAACGGAATTGATAGTCAGCTGTTGTAAAACGTTTAACGCGATAAACCAACAGTATGAGGCTAACTTCAGCCTTACATTTCAAAGACCCTCTATAATATTCCATCAAGCAAACTTAAGCAAACTTTCAACGATTGTTGGTAAGTATGTAGTACCCCTGTAGGTTTCCCTTCGCAAAAAGTGCTGCATTCCGTAAAGCCTACATTTGCGATATCCCTTATGTATATAAATTTTATGTGTATGATGTTCGTTTTATAGTCCAGCTAACGTTTTACTTTGGTAGATTCTTTTGATTTGTGTTGTGGTCATCAGTCCTGGTTTCCAAGCGTTCGATCTTAGCATTTTATGTCCACTGTTTTCGTGCGGTATGAAATACAGAGCATGGAGATATCACTGTCCTGATTCATTTCCGTATTTGAAGTAAAAATGAGGCCTTACCCTTGAGCCCTCATATCAACCGAATCAAATGCATTACCACAGATTTAAAGTGTCTCCAAAGTGTAAGAGACCACTACCATCACCAAAGAAAATATCATACCATCACTAGGAAAACTGTCTATGTGGCAGATATTCCGCACTACGTAATTCTATAACCGCCGCGGCAATCTCATTAACTCTGTGTCACTTGCTTTCTTCCGTTCCGGTTTATCTTCCGAGATTTAATGCTTTTTCAAATGAATTGGTGATACAGGTTGCCAAATATTCCGTTCGAAAAGGTGAACTGTGTATTAGAGTGACTAAATCTGATGAACTTGTTATGCAGAGAATAAACCACATTCCGTTAATTTGTCTAATGTCCCATCCGTGTCTACTTGATGAAAAACGTGACTGCATATTTTACTACCTCCTTCGCAATCGGCAACAACGTTAATAAACTCAGCCAAGCCCGCAAGTCCGCCTTCCATTGTTGACCACGTTTTTCTTAACTCTCGTGAGGAAACTTAACATTAAGGTGAGCTCGATTATTAGTATACGTGACAAACTTGTTTCGATCAATCCTTGCCTCAGCCCAATTTGCTGTTCGCCAGTTTATCTAAATAGCCAGGTTTACTAGAAAAACTCCGCGATGGCTAGGTTATGTACCTTTTTTTCCTGAACAACTTCCACCCTGTGGTCAAGTGCATAGGCGTCAGGATCATACTTTTCAGAATTGTTCACAAGGTATTAATGTAACTCTATGATATTTCTGGAACTCATCTAAGCAGGGTATTTTGAAACACCTGTCTACTGCCGTGACAATATTCACTTGTACTAATTGCTGGTGAAAACGTCATTAGGCATCCGCTAGAATCCCGGTCAAATTCAGGGTATTTGCTGGCCAAGCTCAAACACCTACTGGGTGTCAATCTAAGTGGAAAAGAATACGCTATGACTGACGAGGTTAAGACAGCCATCTGCTTGTTTGTTTATGGAAGTTCGTGTCTTGTGCCTTGCAGATTCAGAATGAACCATGACTCATTTGCCACAGTACTCGATTCCACTTTGCCTTTCACTATATTGCAGCGCCATCTCCAATTCAACTGCTGATATCGACGTGATTTACTGGAAGTCAGTTGAGCGTGAACTATTCACTATCTGTTAGGAAATATGAAACCCACAGTAAACACACCAAATGTGTGAGCAATTGTTGAAGTGACATTAAATAAGCCAGTCGAACAAGAAGAAGATAGGGATACAAATCTAGCCAGATTTGATGGTATTTTCTTACTTAGATATGTGTAGATAACATAATCTCAGAATAAATGTAAACTTTATCGGGTACGGCATACACTAAGATGTAAGTTGATTAGTTAGTTGATATGGACGTCCTACTCAATACCTTCAATTAACACAAAGTGTATTTGTTAAAGGAGACGATTATATTTATCTATTATCTAACCAAACTGTTGGTACACAAAGAAAATTCCGTTGAATGCCGTCATAACAATGTCCACTTCTTCCTCCTTCAAAAGATTAGAATGTAAATTACCAAAAAGTGAAATAATGTTTGAGTAAAATTAACTTATTGGACGTAACATGATCTATGCGTTTGTTAGCTTCGTTAATCAAAATCGGGTTAATATTTCCAAGCATCCATTCAAACTAAATTATATTTATTATTGTTACCTGTAATAGTATCGATCACGTGAAAGACCCTGAGGATAAGATGGATTATTGGATTAACTTTACATGTCTTCAGTAAATCTTCAACATTATGCGAGGGAACAGGCAATAATTAAATGCGCGTTATTTGTCATATTGTTGATAACCTGACGAGTATGATCAGTTTATTTTTAGGATAACTTCCATTATTAACAATGGTATACTGAAGGCGTAATTCGCCATCAAAAACATTTAGTCTCATTTCTTCCCTGGAAACTTGGAGGAAAATCGTTCTAACTGATTTTTTTGTCCACAACTCTCGAACAGAGATTAAACAGGAGCTTTCCTTCTTGAATAGAGACGATCTACTGATACACAAATCAGCCCTGTTCCATTTACTTTAAAGGTAACATTTTCAATGTATGAAATCTCTGACTAACAATAGTAATCCTATAGCAACTACATCTATTACGTGAGTTGCAGAATGTCTGTTGTTCAGTCTCGCATAGTCTAATAGTGTACTTTGAATTGATAATGGTATTTATAAGACCAGCTGGTTCTCTGAAACTATTCATTTTCGAGCAAACTGCACTTAAGTTGAAATACTGAAGCTAAAACGTTTTCTGTAAAGAGAAAAACGGTTAACGTTATTGTTAAATACCGCGGTAACCATACAGACCGCTTGCCACATTTACACCTTCCATTTTGTCCAACCGCACGTTTGATAACTCCCCACGTAATTTGCAACCTCTGTGGTTTTAGTCATTCGTGACGTGCAAAGATTGTGTTAATCTTTGGTTCTATCAGTTCATGCGTATTTCACATTCAGAGTCGGGCATAGTAAAATATGACCAGTATACAAACATTCCCGATCCATTTAACAGTTTCACTGTCAAACGCTGCGAACCGCTAGTACCAGTGTGCAAACGAAAAGTTACATTAGTGAACAAAACTGTATACTAAGTTCCATCTTTAGACACATCTCTGCAATCGATTACTAACGTCGGTGATTACGATATGTGACAAATGTGTTCTGCCGTTTTGAATGGCTTTTTAAAGTAGCATATGTATAATATGTAGAAAGGCCGATTCACTGTTAGCCTAATTTGTTGTCTAGTTTATTGCTCACTGAGTTTGTTTAACTAATTTTCTGCCAGAAGCTTCCAAAATGTTTATCTTTTAGTCTTTTTAGCCCCTCAACTCAGCTGGATATGGACGTGGTTGTGCTATTCTATTTGGATAGCAAGTACACGGTTGCTTGCTGCAGTAGGTTTCACAATTTATATGGCTGAAGACAGCAAAAGACTTGCATCCCAAGATAGACAGCTTCAGACAAAAACAACTTGGTGTTTCTAAAACACACAACCATACTCTGCCCAGCCCCCCTAGAAGAGCCACTGACGGCGCACAAAGAAGGTGCTCTTTTTTAAAAGGTGTTCCTCCTCAGGGGAGACTCAGTAAGAGGAAACGTGTCTCGCCGCAAGTAAAAATTTTGTAATAACCATGTGCTAGCCGAATCCCTGTGGTTAAACAACATACTGGTAAGACCGTCTTATAAACTATTTTTACGAGGAAATCACTAATGCCGATGACACGTTAACATTACCATTCAGACGGCAACAGGCGCTTTGTAAGATTATATCAACCACTCTTCCAAGTACACTCAATAGTCAGTCGTACAATCGCTTTTTCATGCCGTGGATTGCGCACAATCTCGGACTAATAAGCACCTATTTATCTGCATCAACATTGTCCCATTGTATTCTTATTTCGTCTCTGTTGACAAAGTCAACTTGATAAAGTGTTCATGTCCTGCTCGCAATGATAAAAAGTTAATGAGGAAGCTCCGAAAATTTGCAGGCTATGCTTCTGTTCAAGTCATAATACAGTCTCAGAATCTAAAGGTTTTTACTTTCCCACCTCTACAATCCCCATTTTCGGTGCCAGCTTATCTTGTTACCATTGTTTCATTTCTGTCCCATAAAAGATAGTCGAAAAATGAGACTTGGTAATGAGGTTAAATGGCGAAATCGTTTAGAAATACTGTGTTACTGATAAATAGTTTGACAGATTTCACAATTTACAAGAGACCCAATTGTAAAAATCGGGATTTTGGCTGTATTTGAACCAGCGACAGAAACAGCATGCCCAAAAGCTACGAAGCTTCGTAGCTCAGCTGGTAGAGAATTTACCACGTTTGGGGATGTTGTTTCTGTCGCTGGTTCGAATCCACCCAAAGTCTAGAAATATTGTATTCTATAATTTAAACATACACATAACACACACATAACACCTGGTTGGGATGATGGAGGAAAAAGGGGCGTTCATAAATTAAGTGACACTGAAGCATCACATTTGAACAGAGCATTTGTAATTTGAACCCTGACAGCTGGTATAACTAAGTTACTTACGTGTAGGAAACAAACAGTTATCACAGCGTAAGGCGAATTATCACGGGAGATCAAGTGTGCCAACTTGTTGCCAATAATTTCACTCCCGTGCGTTCCATGCTGAACAGAGTAAATCAATATACCTGGTCGTGTACGAAGAACTTTGACCAACAAAATATCAGTTGATCAGGGAAAACGGTTGTGCATAAGCTGTAGTCGCGTTTTATATAGTTTATATCTAAATACAACCTACCTCTCTGGTTGCCCTCTGTAAAGCGATAATCTCGTTAAAAAAAATGATCCATTAAAGTCCACGAGGAAATATCCTGTAGAAAGTTCACGGCTTTCCTCTTCGTCCAATAACTCAAAATTCAGCATTTACTTGCAACAACAATTCAAACTCTGTTCCAGACAAACTGTCTGCAAGTCACTAAAAATTAGCAACAAATAAAGGATATTCACCCTCCCTAGGCAATATTTCTCGCAAAAGCTCAAACACAAGCTTATCTCCATTGTTACTAAGGATAGCTGCTTGCCGAGCTGATATCGAGCTTTCTAAAAAGAAAGCCTTTTTTACTATCGTCTTTGCCTGGACCTCTTATGTTATCGTAATTTTCTATCTACAGTGCTTCGATGGGCGAGGCTTTAAGGAAGAAACCTTCAGGAATTTCAGCAAACAGATCTTCAAGCAGTTGGTTGAAGCGGTTTGTCGAAGTAACATCCATAAGACGCATATGATATATTCTCCCAAGATTTTAATTGCCGTATTGTAGCTGGCTAAAAATCTGCAGAAAGCTAAAGTGATTGTTCACTGGCCGGGACAGCACTGTTTCTTGATGTAAAAGCTGATTGACGACAATGCTCATTTACAGTTCACAGGATGTTCGGACAGGTATGTGAACACGATTTTCTCGCGGCGTCATCACTGTTGAGGTTAGTACTACTTCACCAAATAGTAATGACCTCAGGGCATATATTTTAGAGAAAACCATCATGTCGGCGGAGAGGACTGTAAGTAGTCACAGCACCGAATGAAAGTTGTGATTGTGCGTTTCATGTACACGTTTGCAAACAGGTAATTCACAAACAGCGCTTAGGACGGTAGTACTGTTCCATGAGATAACACCAATGATATTCGTAGGCATTGGGATGCAGTTATCGTAATCCGTGGGTGCGCCGTAAACAGTCAGAGACCGAATATTCTTCTCTTGTCACTACAGTCTACTTTGGACATACATCGATGATTCGGTGAGATATTCCGAAATAGTGTGAGCTTGGTGGAGTGCAAAAAGCTTGAAGTTGTTAATTAAATGTAATCGACGCGTACCATTTGAGGGTGACACAACTGGTCGCACAAATTCTCTGAGGGATAAACCTGATATGTCGGATGTTCCACCGACCAAGGTGTTTTTTTGAGTGATGCCAGCACAACTTTAGAATGCCTGTGAAATAATAGACAATGTGTTGCAGGATTGGCCTTTTGATGTCTCATAGTCATCTATATTATTGTGAGTCAAAATAATACCGGTTATCTACGATTAGGCGTCAACCACAAGAAGCTCACCTTTGAGGAATTTGAAATCTCTGAGGTGCATTATTCGGAGCCACGAATGTTGGCACATTTGATCTGACATCGAGCCAATAACTGTGGGAATTCGAAGACGGTTATCAAGCCAAAACAACCTTCACAGTACCTTCGTGACTGTGTGAATTTTACGTTTTGTTTTTTTGGAATGTCAAGTACAATGGCGACCGTTCAATGTCGAAGGGCATGATTTTCTCCTGGGACGTTCCTGTTCTGCCTAGTTGGTCTCATTTCAAGGACTGGGAAAACGCAAATGCAAATTCATTTCACCGCCAAATTGCCTGACCTAGATCAGTTGGAAATTAAGCATTTGAAGTGCGATTATCTGAACGAAGCGTTGATTCTTTTGTGACGTATTACTGCTGAGCCAGATATTAATAAAGACCACAGCAGGACGCACCTAGTCTCCTTGTAATCTACCTCGAAGATTGTAAATGGTCTGCAAACCTTCTTATATCGTGCACTCTGTTACCATCGATTTTTCACCATTTTCTCGATCTTCATCCGTCTGACAAAGCTATTACAAAACATCCCAGAAGTTGGCTTGAATGGAGAACTAAGACCAGGCTTCAAACGCACTGTGTACAGTAGTAACATTACCACTTTCGGACATGTCACCTAACACCAAAGAATGTTTCCTATACACTGATGCCCGAAGCAGCTCACTTTGAGCAGTACTACGCTCGGGAGTGTAAAGAATCAATGTTAGTCTATTGTAGGCGGTGTCCGAGTAAGCGTAAGAAGAACTGTTCAATGAGAACGAAAATGCTAGTTTTTATACTTATCATGCGACACTTTCCATCCCTGTTTCAGAACCTCTGAAAGCTCAGAGGTGATAACAGGGAGTCTTAAAGAAGAAAAACTGAACGTCAACAATGATAAACCAAACGCTATGATAATACGGACTGAAGGTCGAGACGGAACCAGTCAACTTACGGCATGCATATATGGTCATTGGTGACATGTTCAAGTACTGACCCTGAATCTGTGTTTTCAAGAGAGATAGTCAGACGAACAAATACAGAAGTGAAAAGTAAAAGCTAGGACTTGCAATACCGTCGGTTACTATGGAAACATCAGTGTGCTGAAAAAATTGTTTTCTCGGTACCGGTTTATAATTTTGCGAAGCAACGACTACGGTGACCTCAGCTAATCTGACAGTCATGGGAAAACGATGATACTTTGCAGGTCGCCACACGGTTTGAAATTTCGACTACAAGCCACTGCCTGAGAGAACCATGAACATTTGATACGAAGGTGTGGTGCACAATTTCACTGCGTAACAAAGCGATGACGTTTGGTCAGCTAAACTCAATTGTAGAAGAAATAACCGTTAACTACGTGGTGTTTGTTACTGAGCCCTTGATCGACTTCATTCACATCAAGGTTTCTGTTTCAGAGGCTCTTTAGTTCATGAATTTTCAAAGATATTGGTAGCACATGAAAAGCGAACTGTAAACTACCAAAAGGAAATTGGAAAAACAGCGCCACCTCTCAAAAATCACTTCAGGACAAACGAAGGGGAATATGTTTGGATGATTCCTGAGCATCCAAAAGTACACGATGGGGTGAAATAGCACAATGTTTAAGGCAACCAGGAAGATTCCCGGTTTTCTGGGAACCGATCGAGAAATAAGGTTGCTTTTGGAAGTTCAACTGAAAGTTGCACAATAGTTGCCACCCTCCGTTAGAAGGTTAGTCAGTACCCTATTGAACACATTTTGGGAAGCCGTTCCTATTAAAAAAGAACATTTGGAAACAGCTCTTAGGTACTGGAAAGGCTAAAGCTGTCAAAAATATTTGGATTGCCGTGAAATTTATTAAACTTTTGCAGCTGTCACACTGTCCCGAGCACAATGGTTCTAGTGAAGATTCTTAAACAGCTGAAAGTATCGTACTTCAGTGAACAAACAAATTCTGATACAATATGTCAAAGCGGAGGACTGGGGGATGTGGATATATGGTCGGTGGTCACTTATATCCAGCATCCAAAGCCATACGCTTAAAAGGCATTTCGCGAAACGTCATCACTGACCACTAAACTTGGCCCAGAGGTCGAAGTGTACAAGGATAAAATACAGAATGCATCCGGAAAGGTGTTTACGGAGGCGGGATTTCGATAATGCTTGACAAAACCAGGTGAACAGTCAACAGTTGTAACAAAGCTGAACGTCACACCATCGCCGTACACAAAGATTTTCGACCAACCGATAATCGCTTATTGTGATAGGTAAGTACGCAAAAGCCACTGTCACGTGATACGTCTAACTACGTTCTTCACCTATCCTCTTGATTATATGTTACAGCAGAGGTCAACGAGTTCGAACAGAGTTGGATAGACTTGTGTACTCTTTCAAAAGAACTGCTTTTTTGTCCACCAGGAAGTACGGACTGCGCTGAACAAATGAAGCTGTATAAGAAGAGTGTATCTACTTGCTGCACGCTAAGTAATCGGTAACTGCCATGTCCCGAAATTTAGCGAAGTTTGTGCAAACTTCAAGTTAAGGAATCAGCAAACGCGATGAGCAAAACTAATTATTTATAACAATCTGGTTAACTGTTTCGCATAGGTAGAAGTTCAAACTTCGAAGACAAAACAATGGAAATGGATATCACATAAAATTGGCAAGAGATCGACAAAATCAAGTTCGTAATCATATCTGGAACTGGTCACTTTAGGTTCTTACATTTCTGTAGGTGAACTGAAGAGAATTTTCCCTAGATGAACCGTTCTAGTTGAACAGAAAACTAACTGGAATTTCCGTTGCTACGTACCTGATCTGTTATTGGATTGAATCTGCAGGATACGAATCGACATCATATGTGAACAAAGTCTGCGATCAAAAGTATATATCAAAAACCCTTAACGTAGTTTTTGTTTAATTATTAATGTGACGCAATGTATCTTTCTAAATATCCTGAAAAAGAATACACTGGCCGTGCGTACACCGTAGTGTGCACGTCGTTCTAACTGTAAGACCTTTTATAAACTTTGTATTGTAGAAATATTTTATAAATCAAATCAGTGTGATCAAAAATGAAGTTTACAATCTCTGGATGTATAACATTCTCATTTGGGCTGGAAACAAATTGTTTTAAGTATGATAACAATTTGAGGATGTTCACTACTGTCGTCTGCTGTCGTGCCATCCTCAAGTCAAACAGGATGCGTGTGTCGGAGTAACACAATTACGGGAGAGAAGAGTCACGCAAAATAAAGGAAGTCTACTTTCAGATTTTGCAAACAGTAGCAGACTGCATATAGTTGGAAACATTACTGCTCCGAAGTAAAACACATTATACTCCGTTTTTTAAAAGCTGTAAGTTTCCGACTTTAATTAAGAGCCTGTTGAAGCCATAGGGTCAGTACACAAATTCCAAATCGTAACCATGATTGATTTGCATTTTAAAGAATAGTGAAATTTCACACTAAGAATGAGCAGTGATGTTTATCACTCTCAACGTTCAAATTACTTCTAAAGTATAACGCGCTTTCTGAAATACTGTTTGTAATTTGGCTTCGACCGGGCCAGAATCAACCTGTAGCACTTTTTCTCAGTACAGATACAAGAAGGGTAAAAAACAGAGGCATTCAGTAGAGAGAAATGTGTTGTACTGCTTCAAAGTATCCGTACTCGGTCAAATGTTTCATACTCAAAGACAGTACGTACAATACGTAATATACTCAGCCGATTGCTCACACGTTTGTAATAGAACTGGGACAAAGCTGAAAACAGTATGCTGTTTTTGTAGAACAGTGCGACAGTTAATATCTTGTCGCTTATGGTCACTGTAGACCTAATGTACATTATGTACACCAGACCAACCGGAATCTTGCAGGTATGACATAAAAGGTTGTAGGCGTCAAACTACGCTGAAAGGTTGCGTTCAGCGTTTCACGGCGATGAATGTGGTAAGTTGAGCAGTTTTACCGATAGTGCTGTAGTGAATTCAACGTGAACTTGAACAGTTTTTGAGCACTTGCTCAGTTTTAAATGTGGAGAGTCAAAATGTAACGTGGCCTTAAACAGGCAGAATGTAACTTCTTTACTGATCGCTGTCGTCTGATTTCCAGTTGTAGGCTTATCCTGCATCTTTCCTACTCCTTTTATCTAGTCATTGGATTGAAAATGTTCACTTGCGCATTCTGACATTGTTATTCTTGACTGAAGTGGTTGGCAAGTTTGGTATACAGTCCAGAAAGTTAACCTCTCTTCAACCCTATTTTCAGCCTCGTCACGGTTCCGAGGTTAATAGGCATCGTTCAACATCAGCCGAAAATTCAATAACATTATGACTTTACTTCTGAACGTTCTACACATGGTTAATCGTGCTTACACTCTATCTAATTCGTGCTGTAGCACGCTGACATCCACCACTTTTTTTATATGCTTTCTGTCTTAATGGTTTTGTGGCAAAGAAAGTTTGCTTTTAACATTATATGAACATAACCCAGTGTGTGCAACGGCTGTTATTGGCGATACTTAAAGTTAACCTGCCCAACGGACTACACGGATCAACAAAATGTTCTTGTTCTGTTGTCATATCCTAATTTACAGATACTCGAACTGGCTGGTATACCGTACTGTCATCAGGATATGTTGCCAACACACTATATGCGCGTAGAATCAAAACATCATGTCAAAAAGAGATTGTAACCAAAAGTATCATCAAAACCCTGGTATTGTAATTTGGATTCAGAACTGTGGGGTTCTCTTAACGATTTACATAAGATTAAAAACATTGTATTTGTCTGTCTGGCACTTTGTTTTAAAATCCACCGATGTGTGCCTTTTAACACGACCTGCAAAGTTACAACTTCCTTCTCAACAAGATATCCCGCAGCAAGATTAATCCAAGGGAACGTGCCTAATTAGAGCAGTTACTGAGCCCATTCTTTCAAGTTAATCTTCTCGTGAACTGAGTGATTATCAGTCCCAAACGTATCGAAGACATCGTCGTCTGTTCACGGCTAATTCGGCTGGATTGTAACTAATGAAGATTCTTTTGCGTTTATCTTCTTGGGACCGTTTTAAAATAGTAACAACTCATTTGTACTTGAAACTGTTCGACTTAAAATGTAACTGAACTATTCAACGGTTATCTTGCTAGTTTGAAATTTTTTCATTGGTTTGACTAATACCGTTCACTATTGTCCGTGAAAATGAAAATTGTAGTCATCTTCTCATATAAAAAGAGTGGAATAGAAGCGTTTTATTCCAGGGTACTTATATACCAGTACTGATGTGTCAGTGCATTTTTCAAACAAAACCTTATTGAAAAGAAGCACTAGACTCGAGTTTCGCTCTCATTAGAGCTCGTCAGTAGTGCATATCATTGCCACTACCGGTCTTGCCTAACGTGAGGTCAATGGCGCAGTGGTAAACACGGTTGCCTCATGAACAGCGTGTCCGTGGTTCAAGTCCCGGTAGTGGCGATGATATGCACTACTGACGAGCTCTAATGAGAGCGAAACTCGAGTCTAGTGCTTTTTTCGAAAGGGGCCGACTGGAAAGTCTATGGGAAGGCGACAGTTGCGATCAATTGTGAGTGATGTTCAACTTGAAATAAACCAAATCCCCTACTACTCACCAGTAAAACCTTATTGATTAGACTTTGCATGAGTTCTGAGATGGACAAAATTGCTCACGACTGACAATAAACAGCAGAAAATTCGGTTGGTATAACTTGATCCTTATTTATGAATAACAGTTATTCTTTCGTTCGAATACACTTTCCAGCCAGCCTCTTTCGAAAAACATTGAACTCAAGGTTCGCTCTTGCTTGACCTCATCCGTGTTGCATATCTTTGTCACACCCGGCATACAGGCTTCGGCTTTTGTTCTTTTGAGCCCGCCGATTTGGACAGTATTTTCATATAAGGAATACCCGAAACCATCACAGTTATACACTCAGCCGCGCTTATTTGTGTTAACCTTTCGGGTGACTTGGTAATCTCGAAAGAGAGCACTTGCCGCTCTCAATCATCAGTTGCATGATGAGGACCCTTCAATCAAATTCAACTCCCTGGTTTTATTAGACTTACTAGGCAGTGTAATGATTGGATTAGTGGAACATTTGGACGAGTTGATGTGAGCAACCCTTATGAACTCGCGGTATTTATTTACAGACAGACTTTATAATCAACCTCTTCTCTTGACGACGGAATACTCTGCTCGCAGTAAAGAATGCATTCTTTGAGAAAACTTAAAACATTTGAAAAACAGGCTTAGACAATGATTGCACTGAATGCTGTCAGATTTATGTGCAATTATGCACCAACTAGTGAGTCAGAGTAACGAACACAGAAAAAGAGAGTACCCTTTAATTAACCTATTCGGTCCCTATAAAACGGCCACTTAGTCTGTTGGCACGGTTAGAATTTTTGTAGCTGACATACATTTCACCATTCGGTTGGGTGGTAAAATCCTCTTAATCTGAACCTCACATCATGCCGAAATCAAAAATACATGACGGTTTTACTTGGCTGCGCATGTTTCATTTAACTAAGATCTGTGATAAAGTAAGAAATCCAAACAGAATGTTCTCAAGAATATTCTCTAAAAAGGGATTGATGATTGTCAGATAAGCATTCGAATTCCGTTTGCACAGAAGTTATGGGCTTCCATACCCCACACGGGTCTGCTGTAGCACTTGGGTAACCAAGCCATAATCAGCACTCATACGACCGTACTATTAGTGACCATGCCTAACACATTTCAAGCTGCTTACGAGACCACAACTACATCCTACCTTCAAGAATATTATTTCCAGTATTTCCTCGACCATTTCTAAGTCATTCTTTTTAGTCTTAGGGAAAGTGCATTGTTCAGGTTTTCTGACATTTCTCTCGCAGCTAATTTTTAGCAGATATCTAGTCTAAGCGGAAGCGTACAAACTTTATTAGAATAGCAAGAGTTGTGGGTAAAGACATTTGTGCTCCAAGCTTTTTCGGTGCGTTTTGTTTTACTGTAAAATTAACGTCCAACCAACAAACTTAACTTCGTCAATTATACTATCCTACTCGTTGAAATTAACCAGACTGCGAAAGGTGTCTTTGCTTTGACTTACTTCCTCTGCGTGCCATCTTGTTTCCGGTAAATGCAGAGTTTAGCAACAAGATCGACAGAAATTTAGCCCATTATCCGTTGTGCTGCATCGTGGTAGTCGAATTTTATGACTTTTTGTTATATACACGAGTAAATAATCAAACAGCGGGAGGCAATAATCTACATTAATCACTGTTGTCATAAACTCAACCTTAGTGCGGTAAAGTAGACAGTACAGAATGTATCTTATTGTATGAGAGAGACGTAGGCTATTCTCACCCCATATGTTCAGCGAATATCTGCTGCAGTTGAATAACCATCCACGAAATAGCGTGCTCCACTGCAATGCTTGTAAATGCCTGAGCACAACATGCTTACTAACATGGTGATAGTACTTAACGTCTATTTCTAACTACCTCCACAGAATGAATAAACACGTGTTTCTCGCGCGAATCTTATTAGGTAACAACGCCTAACACCCTTCTGTGGGACATCATTTTCACGCTAGCTCACAAAACTCCATAAGTTGTACGACAATTTGTAAGAAGAATTAGGTTATTGCAAGACATATAATAACATCGAGTTCAGTGTATTTACCACAATGACGTTTGTTCCGTCTGTAATCAAGTTTCATGTTTACTTACTCCTCACAGGTGAAGTGGTTTCTTGGGGTTAAATATTTACGGTTAAATTGAATAGTGTACCGTCTTCTGTTTCAAACCGATGAACTATTTTTGAAGAACACTTAACAGATCATATTAAACAGGTGTTTATTAGACCGAACAGCAAACGTGCAGAGGTATTCGTTGATGGCACACATTTGATCTCACTGAACCCATCACAGAATATACCTACATCTCAGATGATTTTGGTTCGTATGAAACAATTACAATGAATAAATTTTGGTACAGCGTGGGGAAGGTAAGTTAGGGTTAAATTCAAAGTAGATTTTAATCTCCGATAATTTAGCTGACTTGCCATTTACATGATCACAACCTTTCCCGGAGAAACTAGTTAGATACACAGATAGCTTTTTGGAAACTACATCGTCTTATTTGCTGATACCGTCTGTCTCATCTTTTAGCATCTGGATGCTGGTATAATCGTTGCCTCATTCATTTCTGACGTACTGTACGTTCGATACGTCTCGGAGACAACAGCTGCAATGGTGGTTCTCTTACTTTGGAGAATTTTCCGGATTATTAACGGTACGTTGTGATACTTTTAACGCGAAACAATTAAGGCTAATAGTTTTCGTATTGAGTGTGAAAACGGTTTGTGTGTTAAGTCCAGCCCATGAAAAACGAAACATAGTCAAACAGATAGCTATACAAATTAAAACTCGTTTGTCATTTTGCATGTCAGTTAGCCCTGGACAACTTGCAAGTTTGAGACACATTTGCGGCGATCATGTGAGGTACGGTCAAACTACTTCGAATAGTGATAGGTTTGCCCAGGTAATTAAGCTTGATAACGCTGTAAAAAATGAGAGGAATTTCCGGCAAGATTAGATTGGAATCTCACTCCGACCAGATGGACAGTATGTTAAGCGTATGTTTTCGGTAAACAACACATATTCGGTATGAGGGATTTTAAAGCGCGACCTAGACATGATTTATTTTTGTTGTATTTTGAAACGTACGTTTACTGAAATCTGAACGCCTGTGAACTTTGGAAAACTCACCTGAAGGAATAGCGTGAATTCAAACCTGTCACTGTTCGGCTAATAACTATTTAAAAAACATTTCAAAATATATTGTTGGTAATCATCCACTCGAACATAAACTAGCGGGCTGTATACTGTTACTATATTTTCCGAGTGAAGACAGCCTAAATTTTTCCGTCGATAGAACATTGTTCACAGTTGAGATGAATCACGTATATCAGAGATAGTATTGCTCGTTTGCTTCCCTCCACCCAACGAATTTTAATACACTGAATCATTCTTAGGTATTTACGAGTGGACATCATTTGAATTTGGCGGGACCCAAAAGTTCTGTTGCATAACAGTCCGGACTGGATTCATAGTAAAACACATTATATTTAGTACTGAGTTAACTAGTTACATACCTCAATCGGAAGGATGAACAGAATGATCAATTTATCCCTCGATGAATTTGGTCTCGTCATATTCAGTGGAACACAAATATATTCACCCGACAGGGAACCACGAGTAGGTAACTGAAGCCAATGCAGTGTGGAACTGTTGCTACTCTTCCGAACTACGCTACCTGGATAAGTTACAAAGGAGAAAGTGGCAGATGAATCACTGAAAATAAGCAGGTTTCATACACTGCGTTTACGTATAATGAAAATTCAGCCTTTCTTTAGTCCAGTTTGGACTCGGTGTGTTTGCAAGAAGAGACCAAGCGGTCAACTAAAGACATCATGTGATCGAAGTACCGACTAGATTACTTCAACAGGTCTCAGGTGAAGTGCACCAAGCTGACACTAGAGATACAGTCCAGGCCTGAAAAGAGCAGGTATGAGTGTGTTTTACGAAATATTACTGAGTTCAACCAATTTAGACAAGTCCTATGACTCGAAGCAACAAGGGCATGTTCACAATACGCATAATGGTAAAGTCAGTCAAAATCAGTAACCCTAATGAGTAAGATACTGGAAGATCTCAAAAAGACCATATAATATAATGTGCTGTTTGTTGTTTATACCTAGAATAGATCAACGCTGAGAACAGAAAATGTAACTTCATACAGGTGTAGGTTGGTAAAGTCCGGGTGACACACTACCACGTATACCTCGTTCGAGCGATCAGTTAAATTTAAGGGCCAGCCTTAGATGGCCGACATATTCACTGTTACAAGGAGAAACAGCCAGTCTGTTTTGAAAGGCGGCCAGAGTTTTCTGTTTTGATTTAAGAGTTAACATGCGCTTATATCTCCAAACACATCAATAAAGTTAATATACACTTGAACGAAATTAATCTAACACTTACTGCATTGTTTGATAGTTTTTGTTTACTACCGAAAACGGCTGCAATTTTTCCAGATTTGTGAAGTGTATTTAGCATTTTTTAACGGAAAATCCGTTATATAAGATGGTTGTGTTTTTATATTAGCACTGTAGCAGGTTAATATTCACTTGTTTATCGGTTATACAGAGTCGCATTCGAGATTGTTCCGCCATACTTCCACTTTTACTGTAAGTCGTTTGGCGTTTCATTAAGTGATTCTACAAATCATTCTGCTGTTAAGCGGATTAAATGTATGTTATATTTCCCAAACCACTCTCTTGGTGACAAAACATAGTTTTAATGAGGCGCAAGTTAAAACAAATGTATTCTTCGAGCGACATTTTATTAAACTCTAGAAGAAAACCTTACTTCATTAGCGGTTTGAGAGGACGTTTGCAAATCAAATGATTCTACCAATCGATGTCTCTTTTAGGATGGCATAAGCAGCGTGTGAATTTGGACGTAGACTAATAAAACAATAAGCCAAATCATCAGAGCCCAATGCAGTGAAGTTACAATCAACTTTCAGCTTTTAACTGCGCCATGGTGAATCGCAATTGCAAAATCCTGGATGAATAGTGGCTGAAGTCTTAAAATATACCCCTGTCAATCATCCTGTGACATTTTTCATACCCGGTTTATTCCATAGCTGTTTTCCCAAGAAGCCTTTTGGAAATACTTTACGAACGTAGACTGCGTTCCACCACCTTCGACTAACATATTTTTTCGCTAGGATCTGTGCCGTTTTTATCTGCCATCAAACCATGCTGAGAGCAGTTTCGAATTTTGTTACGTTATGTTTGACTAGTTCTCTGCCTGGGTATTGTGGTAATAAAAATTTGGCGCATATTTCTGCTCTTACACAATCAGTTTGCGGTATCTTTCTTCGTGAACGTTTTGCATGGCACTGAAATTTCCCAACTTAGTTTCGTCAAAACCCTTCACAATTTAATCAAATAATTTTCAACGAAATTAATTTTGTAAGTCCCATAAGACTTACTGCATTTTTCTCTTCAAACAGCCCTCATGATGCACAAACAACATCAATATGAACTACGCATATCAATGCAGAAGCGAGCCCGTCGTCTACTGGGACGCAAGTTGGAAATTATCCAGACGGAGAAGGAAATGCACGAGGTACGCTTCGCAGCTGTTCAGCAAAAAGTGTTCCACTTAGAATTTCTAACTGACCAAAAGTGCCTACCTGATCTGAATCACGTCCATTTATTTGACAAAACACGCGTCACGGTAGAAGAAATCAAGCCTGACAGGATTTGGTTGGGGGGCGTGTGTGAAGTTCTCATTTATCATTCTTCATGTTTATCTGTTATGGCATTCAAAAATTCATCAGTAGCGTCCTTTCACAAAAACCACCTACAGTGCTAAACATAATTTTTCATCGATTGTGTCACATATGTTCTAAATCAGCTTCTATTAAAGTCGACCCGCACAGTCGGCCTTTTATTAAATGTAGAACAATAATCAGAGGAATTTTAATTAAGCTGGTTAACCTGAGGTTTCAGTAGAGTAATATTTTCAATTGATTAATTTGTTAAAGGTCGACCGCTCTGGTTAATATTCTAATGTGCTGAATTTATAAATTTATCCCATTAACCAATGGGTCTCGTCGTCAGATTCTCGAGTCCATTATATCCACTTTCTGCACAACCATAACATAAACGACGTCGTTTGAGATTCATTGAGAGTTACTCGTGGATAGGCAACTTATTAATATAAGTTGGCCAGACCTGAATCGGTGTCAAATTAAATAATTTCGTACTGTTTAGAAGTTTTACATTACATGTAAGATAAGCTCCTTCTGACTAGAAGGGTTATTTCCAGCGTCATATGGGGTGAAAATCGTGTGAAAAAGTGGGCAGTAACACGATCACAAACTGTGTCGTTCAGTATGAACCAGTAGGGTCTCCTACGTCAGTAATGATAGGCATTGCATCAGATTCCATAAATACCTACTGATCACTGACGTTGGCCGATTGAACAGAGATTGTTTGAGCCATCCTTTTTGGATAATCAATCCGCTGAGTCATTTGTTGGATTCCATAGGAAGCGGCGAATTAAGTGGGTAACTTAGTCCAGAGGAGAGATTTCTGAATTCCCGGTGTGACTTCTTAGCTCCACCAAAAGAGTGTTTGTAGCGTTTGTTCATACTGTTCACGTCACTTGTTTCAAATCAGCCAAAGTCTATATTTTTAGCACTTAATTCTCTTTTTAGGCTACCAACTCTGACACACTTATAAGTAACACATTGAATCGTCCTTTCAAACACACGTATTTGTCACTAATCTTGATAATATCTAAAAACGTAGTGGGATGTTTAGTTTTATGCTCCATTGACAATCGGCAGTTCTTTTACATGTTCTTGAGACCTCACTAATGAGGCGCTGAGCTTGCAAAATCTAGTAGTGAATCAACATTATCGATTGGAAACACGTTGTCAAACCTGTGGACATGTTGTGTTAATCGTGCTTATGAAATTATTGGTCTAACGTTATTTGCTGTAACCTTTGAAATTGTTTCCACTCATACTCCACACCACTTTAGAGCTTGGATGACTTCGTTCATTGGCATACGTGATAAGGTAGTTTTAGATTGGGTATTCATCTATCCAAACTCTGGTCATGCTGTAGGTGGTTTGTAGGAAATATTAGTATATTAACTCTCAGTCTAGAGTGCGCATAAGCCGTTATTCGCGCATGCGGTGAACTCTGTCCACAACCGATTAATGCTGTTGTAGTTGAAGTGGACTGACAACCTGCCCGAATGTCCGCTTCAGAAAAGACACTTTAACCGCAATAAACTCATCGGTGCATGTCTTCATAATTTTTTGGGTACACCAGTGAACGAAGCTTTTCGTTTATTTGGGTGGTACGTAGCTGAAAAGATTTGAGTGCTGACCATCTGATCAATCTTGAGTACTTTTGTGAACGTACACATCTACTGAGTAATTCAGCTCCGTAAACAGGAAGGTACGCCACTCGTCTTCCTTTGTCTCAGTTGGGATGTAGTGACTGGAGTTTATGGCGTTAGCTACCGTACTAAATCGGTACCTACCAAAAGTACGAACACAATCGGATGTATATATACATTGTGTATGTACAAATAAGAGTAAAAAATCACACTGTTCTGTCTCGGCCTGAGAACATCAGTAGTACAAAATCCCTAGTTTGTATGTGTTAGTTAGCTTAAACATGAAGTTGACATAAAGACATCAGGGTTGGTGAGATCCCCAAACGGACCTCCAATCCAAATAATTTTAATTTATAGGAGCTAATCTGTGCGTAGTTTGCTATAAAAATGACGATACACTATTTCTTCTAAATTCTTCAGCGACAAACTTTACAAGTCATTATTTAAAGTAATTTCGAGTGACAACGCACACAAATATATGCCATACGTCCATCATAAATGTACCGACTAAAAGAGCACAGAACTTGTTATTCACAAGAACATGACGATGCATGACGTATGCTCGGTATCTACAACTCTCATTGCTTGTCAGAAAAGTGAATCACTCAATAAAGTTAAATATCGTGTGTGTGCACCTGCAGCAAACATCAATACACCGCCATAGATAAGGTTGTAGTGTAGGGTTCAAGTTGATAATTTTATGGTTTTATCCATACCATGAAACTGAACACTGACACGGCTGAAGAAGAAACAGTTCCGGAGGTCATTGGGCGCACTAGAGCTCATTGCAAATTACAGCCAAACAAATCATGAGGCTAGCCAAAAATCAACTACTTTACCTTTTGCTTTCCACTGAGGTCTATCGGAGACATGTGCAATCACTCTGACAATCAGCACAGCGCTAAAAATTGAATACACCTGAGAGAATTATCTTATTGAAAACAAAAGCAGGGTAACTGTGTTAAACGTATCTATGACAAATGTAAAACCAAGAGGGGATTTGTTCACTTTAAACGTCACTCTCATTTCATTATTCGGAAAACCAAAAGAGGTAATCACGTTTAAAAACAACAGCTCAGAATCCCTAGTGTCTGTTTCCATGTGTGACAGTCCGGTTTATAATTCAAATCCCTTACATGCATTTTTCATAAAATGTAAACCACGATGAAGAACTAATCAGCGTCTGTTCGACTTCTGCAAACAGCAATTTCGCTGACTCGCATAAATATGAGATTCATTGAAGTCAGTTGTATGCGACCACAATAGTAGTACAAGCACACCAGTGATTTTACATTATTTTCTGAGTCGACCTTTCATGCAATCCTCACGGAAAAGTGCACCTAACCAGGTGGAAACTGAAAATAAGAACACCAAAAAGGATAACATCGGAAAAGCGCTTATTGCCGGTCCCCATTGTCCCGACTTGCTATTAAGACATCCGTATGTCAGAGTTGATTGCAAACATGCACGAAAAGATGAGCAGATACGTGACAGAGATAACTGGTTGAAAAAGTTTAAGATACACTCTGCACAGTCTCCAAAATACAGAACTTAACGTGGTAGTGATTTCCGCCTTTTGACTTATCTCCGCTATGTGTCCGGCGGTTCGAAGCGGCGGATGTTTGCATTTCAAAACAGCTGGTACCGTTTCTGCAACCAGTCCTATTTGCAACCTCGTTGAAATGTGTTCATTAATCCGTGCACCAAGAAACAAATTATTACCGCCTGAGTAAAGCCCATCACAACGACAGTCTGGATTGCAGCTGCCGCGGAAATCACTCTCCGTTCATACCCATCTTAGACGTAGCTTCTAAGTTGTGTCAGTGAATGAAGGAGAATTTAAAAAGTATAGATATTTATTTGCTCATGGAGAAGAATTTAGGTAACCATCCACAAACTTCTTGTAATAAATGTGTTCGGGCGTGATATAGAAAAATTGGCCGCATAAGTTAAGCTTAGTCAAATAGTGAGGTTGGGCTATTAAGGCCTTCTGACATTCATTATTACTTTCACTTTATTGTGGTTTTAGGTTAAACATTTTCCCTCCGATGACTGCACGTACAAAGATGATGGGGGACAATTTTATGAAATGAACTTGGTCAGTAGCCTCGTTCTTTTTGGTTGGCCTACTCAAACTAACAGAATTTTATCTTTGTTGGGAAATACTTCTGATCAGATTATTCGAACTTATCGACCTCTCGATATTAGAATATGATTAGTAGGCAGCGTTTGTTTGCTAGATGTCTGTAGTGCAGGTATGCAGCATCTACCAATTTCGCCTTGACAGGGATTTTTATGGATTCGGCATGGTTCAAACTAATATATTTTTGAACAGAGCAGTTGGAACTCGAACACTGGTAGATGCAAGCATTTCGTATTGACTCGTCTGTACCAAATTTACAATAACACGGGTGCGTTTTTTTATAACAAACAACTGGAGGGGTTGATAATCAATACGCGGGTTAGGATAGGTCATTAAGTCCAGGGATAGGTCAAGTTCACGAACAGTTGTCTCTGACCCCAGAGAGCTGGCTTGAGTCGACTGATTGTGACTGCTTCGGCAAACCGTAAGAATCTTGGGTTAGAATGAAGTAACAGGACTTTGGATGCACAAGATGGATCGATAGTGTGGCCAGTGGTCAGGACGTGTCTAGCGACTGAGGAAGCTGGCTGTTTACGCGTTTCAACAACATTGCCGCTCTCCGGTAACACGGACTTCTGCACTCATTTAGGTAGATGTTCCTTCATTCTGGAGCTCAGGCATCTCTCGGTTCTGCCTATGTAACTTTCTCCGCAGCTACATACAACTTGGTAAATACAATGTGAAGTGGCACCGATAGGCTGATCTCCTTTGACTAAATGCAACGGTAACTTCAGGGTCCGAGCGATTACACGGAGTTCAACTGCATTGAAAGTTTGCTTAATCGAGTTTCTCAACCGTTGCGTTGTTTGGTGCATGATATAATCACCCTTAAAAGGCAGCTCTATGTAAACCATCTTTTTCTCTACAGTGACCATCTCCTCAGATGGTACTTTTTGTCTACTGTGCCTATCTATGAACCTTCTGGGGTAACCATTTGACTGTAGAATAGAAATAACCAGATCTAGTTCTTCTGCAAGACTGTCATGCGTACAAATTCGCCTTGCCCGTGTAAAAAGCGTATTCACTAGTGCTCGTTTATGTTTAACCGGTGTGAAGCTGCTGAAGTTTAAGTATTGACCGGACCACGTAGATCTCCTATAGACAGTTCTTTTAACCGAACCATTTTCTCGACGACTAATGAGTATATCTAGAAATGGTAAGCAGTTGTTGACCTCAAATTCACAAGTAACCTTTAAGTTAGGGTGACAACTATTTAGACGTTGCACCAGGTTATCTATCACCTGTTTACATTGACTGTATATTAATGTGTCGTCGACGTGTCGCTTGTAATATGACAATTTTCCTATCTCCGTAGCTAGCTGCTGTTCAATTTTCATCATGAAAAAGTCTGCTAACATGGGACCCAGTGGGATTCCCATAACTACTCCGTCTACTTGACAGTAGGACTGCTCGAGAAGACGAAAACTGACATTCTCAGTACAGAGCAGCAAAGTTTCTCTTAATATGTCAGTCGGGAGTGGCAACGAAATGTGACTGATTTCAACGAGCTCACAGATATGGTCAGTCGTTTCGTATAACGGAACGTTTGTGAACAGTGACTGAACATCTACAGAGCACATCAGTTCGTTAGCAAGATTGATTTTTTCCAAGTCACTGACCAATTCAAAAGAATCCTTAATGAGGTGTACCTGAAATTTTTGTCTTAATGGGGTTAAGATAGCGACTAGCCAGCGTGCCAATATATGATAAGGGGAATTCGTCATTGCCAATATTGGCCTAAGTGGCATCCCAGGCTTGTGCGTCTTTGGTAGGCCGTAAAGTTGGGGTGTTGACGACCCACACGGCTTAAGAGATTTATACGTTACTCCATCAATAATCTTCAACTGTAAGAGCAGCTGAAGATGTCGTCCTATGCGATCCTCTACTTCGGTGACGTTATCCACCTTCTCTATTCGCTTAAACTTCATTTTGTTATCCAATATTGACAACATCTGAACATACGCATCCTTGCCTAGAACAACAGCCCCAGAGCCCTTGTCCGGTTTAAGTATAACTACGTTTTTTGACTTAAGCTCTCTTAACGATTGCAGGTGTTGCCTCCTGATTGCACACCGGCTGTTCCTCGGAGTCCTGATAAACCCATAAGCTATATCGGTGAACTTAGTCTTTAACCGACCTAGGTTGTCAGCACTAGTTGGTCGAAGATCAGATAATTGATCGATAAGATTCTCAAACTGGGCTTCAACACAGATGCGGTCAGGCTTATGTGATGGTATTTCATAATCAAGACCTAAAGCTAACGCTTCAAGTTGCAATGAATTCAATTGCACTGAAGAACAGTTCAGTACGTACTTACTGGGATCCGGCGGAATTGGTTCCTCACCTTGCTTCGTAGGTGACTTTCGCAACCGACTTTTATAGGTCCTCTTTGTACAGTCGATGATTTTCTTGCAAAAAAATGTAAAAATGATACGACAGCAAAGTGTCAAGCTTTCGACGACGGATAGAAGACGGCAATGTGTCTGACGCAAACCAACCAGTCGCATTTGAGCAGTTTCAATGTGCGCAGTCGCAATACGTCTAAAATTATCGTTGGTCACCTTCAGTTTGTTCTTCCTTAGGAGCCGAACGAACTGATACGGATATCGACCTTGTTGTACACATTCAGTCAAGAAAGATATCTTCACAAGTTCACGGGCAATCTAAGCCTGACATTTATCAACAAATTCTAGACGTCACCTTCTCCTTGCTCTTTTACCTTGTACCAATTATGTATTGTATTCCGAGTCGTGATTTTTGAAATGACTCAAAGGATATTAACTAATAAACCTAAATCAGGACAGATGGATGGAGTTGAGATTGGTGAAACCACAAGGCCACATTTAGAGTGTACACTACTTTGAAGCTTTAAATAAGACGTCAACTTACATAAACCAGACATTTGGAGACGCTTTCCAGCAAATGTTTAAATTGACGAATTGAACACAATAGAGTTGTTTTGCTGATTAGTTATGAAGCTTCGTGCATAATAATTGTGGACGAAGTTACTACGTTGTGTTCCACATTATAAGGTTTTAGCTGTTTGGTTAGATTGAGTGAACGTTCATGTGCCTTAGTTTTCATTCAAACACAAAGTTTTGTGATATTTTACCTGTAACTCCTGAGAGGAAAATGGTCAAGAGATACACTTCTGCGTTGGAATAATTACGAAGGCTCACTGTATATAAGCAAACCAGAAAGTGACGGATATTTACGTAATTGGTGTCCAGATTACAATATGAAGAGAGTGGACCTTATCGTCAGCTTCACAAATGTTCGTCACCGTTGAATGCTGCGCATAAAAATAAAATTACGAAAGTTTATTTAAAAAATAGTCGGTGATCTAAAGTGCTGAAACGTTACCTTATTTACTTGCGATCCACTGGTTTGAATGCTCAAGGCGAGTTGTTGCTTTCTAAAAAATAGTGCAAAACTTACAACGAAAATTGGGAAATCACGTTTCCCTCATCCAGTTAACCAGAATCTTTTTTCGCTATCGCTTATTAAACCAGTGAACACACTATGCTCTTGAAAGAAATGCCGCATTTCAGCCCATCATTCCTTCTTGGTTTCTTTGATTTTGTCTAATTACAAACGTTAGGTAGAGATCACATGTTTTTTCTTAAGCTTTGACAGTCCATTTGTTACTCTCAGTAAAAACGTCATTCTCTATTTCAAGCCGTCTAACGATATTTAGGTATGCTATGTGATGTTTGGTTAACGACGTTCAGTAAATCTTCATGCTCGCTCACGTATTGTGTTTGATGTCCAGTAACCATAATATCATTCAGGATATCATCCTTCTAAACTTTTCTCATTTTAAGTGTTGAGGATCTGTCTATACTCAATCAATCACTTTCCATCAAATGTGCTAGTTTGAAGTCGTTGGCAGTACATATCCGAATAACAAACAAACCAACCTAATCCTTGATGTTAATACAATGTGCTGATCATTTCCAAAATTACAATATAAACAACTCCGTCAAAGTTGCACTTTGCTTCCGTAACAAACTACGTTTGTTACTAAGTATGTTTTGTCGCTAGTCTTTTGTACGTACACATTTGAAAATTGTATAAAAATATAATAATAATTGCACTACACTTCTAAGACTGGAATCACTTTCCGTTAGTGTTTTTCAAAGTTCGACTTCTCGCCTTACTTTCCTGGTTGCCGTGACATTTTCCTTAATCCATATACATATATGTGTTCAACAGCTTTGCATAACAATGTTGGTCAATCCCGGGTTTATATTGTTCTTCACTTTTCTCCCATCGATCTTGTTAGTAAGACGTTTTACATATGCATGCTGTTCTTTTACGTGTTTGTTGGTATACTGTGGTCTCAACCCACCCAGCCCATTTCGGTTTGCTTAATTTGAACACTTCACCGCTCACTCTAC
The DNA here is from genome assembly GCA_013368495.1 of Paragonimus heterotremus. Taxonomy (NCBI): domain Eukaryota; kingdom Metazoa; phylum Platyhelminthes; class Trematoda; order Plagiorchiida; family Troglotrematidae; genus Paragonimus; species Paragonimus heterotremus. The sequence continues at coordinate 28,967 of LUCH01000194.1, read as the reverse complement.
AACTTTTATAGAATATATCCTGACGTTGTTTTATCTACTTACCAACTCACAAATTTAATTGGGCTCCCACAATTCTTAAAATGCTTGATACAGCGGTTGAAGGAAAGTCCACATTCAACTGTTTCTTAGTGACTCAGACCATATTGCAATAAGCATTGCTGCCACTAAATACGAAGACTACTTACTGGCTTCATTTGGAAGATTTCAATCTCAGTTCGTATTTACATGCATGTTTTAGCGGACCACTTGTGTATATATGGCTTAAACCCCATTCATCAAATGTAATAAATCATTGATTGGCATCACTTCGCCCAGGAATCAACACTGATATATCTCATTAGTCAGTAGCGCAACACCTTCTAATGCAAAATGTTTTGAAGCACGATTAAAACGAATATAATTTGAAATGTGTGGTAAAGTTCGAATGGAAAACTGAGGATGGACGTGAAAGAACGTACGCCGAAATATTTGCATGAGTAAGGTTTAATTTATTCAGAAATTGAATAATACCAGCAAATGAGAAGGCAAAATGAATGGACGGTTTCACATCCTTCTAAAGTTAACTAAAAATTTATGCTTGTAACATCTTCAAGAAATTGCATATGATTGGCATGCTTCAGAATAAAGAACGGGGAAATCAAATGCATTTCAATGTGAAAAAATATTACATAAAATGAAGCGTTTATAGATAATGAAAATGATCAAGTTCAAAGATGAAACACCAACCACATCCCCAAACGTTCCGTAATGTTATCATTATTTCTAACGCAGAAAACATCCGCTAGACAGAAATGTAAACATGGATATAAAATTATAAAAACTCAGTAAATAATAGTAAATCTACAAAATTCTATTTCGAATTTGATTCCACATCCAGCTGAAAACCAAATAACTTTTGAGAACACAGATTTTGAGAGTAGTTTCGTTGCTGTTAAATGTAGCTTGTAGTCCTCAGAGTGTGCGTGATAACTTTCACCGTCAATTTACAACACGACTGTAATTAGTATGCAAGTCAATAACTTTGACACGAACAGCTCATGAAAAATTTAACTATAACGTGGTTGAAGGCGGGAAAAGTACAAAACGACGAAGAGAAGGGATAAGGGATTGCAAATCGCTCAGTTATCAATTTAACCAGACTAACAGAATGAAGCTGACTTATGGAGCAAATAGTCTGCTTGCAATTAAAGTAGTGTAGACTGAATAGACATAAATTGTTCTGCACAATCGTGTTTGACCAGATTTATCGAGAAACCCCTGTTACAGATCCCGAAAATACTGCTTTGTTTCACAATATACGATCCCACAGTTCATTAAAAACCAACGATAATGTGTCCCACAAAAATCTACGTGAATGTAGCATACTGGTTGAAAGTCTGCAAGATGCAATGTGACAGTTTTGCGGCGCCTACCATCAAAGGTTTCTGTTTTTTGTCCTCAAATTCTTCCATATCAATGAAAGTATAAATATTGTTTATACATTCATAACAACATTTCAAGTATTTGAAAGATATGTGGATAATATGCCTGATAAGGCAAACCAAACTATTACTTTTTCGTCTTGTTTTCCTTATTTTACTCAAGTTTACGAAAACTATGTCAATGTGTTTTCAGCGCATTTATTCCATATGCGTTGCATAAGAAGATCTGGATGGGTCAGCGTTATGTTTAACACACTGCACCATAGTACGGGATTTCTTGATCACCTTAAATGAGCGAGAGTCAGCCTTGTGTTTACTAGTATGTTATCTGGAAATTGCAAATTATTAGTCAAGGGTCAAATAATGACAGACTGGCTTTTGAAGTTCAACCTGGATTTATTTAAGTTTTTTTAGTTTTTCCGAAGGTGTTTTCTTGTATTTTAGTACGATCAAGTGATGTGTTCTCCACTGGCAACATACATTAGAAATGGCATTTATGGAAGTTGCTAGGGTAATGGAACTAATCCTGTAGATCAAAAACAGCCAATATATAACTACCATATGTTGGATATTTTTGTGTCATTCGCAGCCGTATACAAATGGATAGGAGCCTAAATGTATTTATCTCGAAAACAGTCATAATTCAGGCTTAGTTTCACTATCACCAGTAGTCTTTTTTGAAAGAGTGATTATATAAATTGCATCCGAAATGTATTATTAATGTGCAGTTAGGAAGATTTAAGATTTTAAGTGAGACTCATTTGTGAAAAATCAGGGCTTCAGCCGGATTCGAATCATCGACAGAAACAACATGCCCAAACGCAACAAGTGCTCTACCAGTTGAGCTACGAAGCCACGTCAGGAGCTCAGAAGTTTCATATTTTACCCTCCCGTCCCACTGTCTTATATGAAATTCACCAAATGATCCGGGGAATCAACAGCTCCGGTAGAATTTCTCAAACAGTTCATGTTGGTATTTACAAACGCCACTGTTAAGCATAGTGTTATACATGAAGTTTCAGTCGCTGTTTCTTATCGAGTCGAATCTCTGACTTTCCATAATTCGGTCGCAGCTAAGTTCTGAAAGTAGTTTTACCGGAGTAAAAGGCTGGATTATTACATCATAGTTGTCCACTTCATTAAAACAGCAGGAAGATATGTTTTGTTTGATGCTGACATTTCGTTCAGTTCCGTCGTCCTCAAGCTTAGAAGAATCAAGTAAAACATAAAATATCAATGCATATGGCATACTATTGAAAAGGTAGACATTCATACAAAATCGACCATCACGATGGTTGGAGACAAAATGCTTTTTGCCCACAGAATTTGTCTTTACCGTGTGATTAGTTAGGACTCGTTAACTGCCGAAGGTTTCAGGCTTATGTTGCTTGATTGTGCTCTGAAAATATAACCAGATTTACGTAGTGTCTACTTTACTGTATTTGCACGGCTCTTGTTGATATTGGGCTGCGCTGTTTTTATCAGCCAGTATGGCGGGCGTAATCCAATAAATTGACAACCCATTTACGAATAGGTTTTGATGTGTTTTGAAGAAAGAGTCGATCTGCCCTCCCAATGTAACTGACACTAGAGGCATTTAGGTCTTTCTGTGTGAGCCATTCGAGTCCCATTTATAAAATCGAATCGATCGATTGTCGTAAGCGGCTGAAGATAATTAACGAAATGTCGCAATCCTGAAACATGTACTTTCAGCTTGTTTACTTGAGACCGTATTTTTCGGTGAATAAATTATAACTCTTGGCACGAAAAGAGCAACACTGCCCGAAGGGACGTTAATTTTTAATTGATAAGCCGCTAACAAAAATACTTGGATGTATGAAGCAGAAAAGCCTGATAGATTGTGCAACTTCTGACAGAATTAAACCAGTGGTTACCGTAATTCCTAGACTCTACGAGTTACCCAAGGTACATGCAAACGGTGTACCACTACGACTTATGTAACTTAGTCACCTAATGGAAACACTGGATATATAACGACAATTTATGGCCTGCAACCGATTTGGGAGTGATCAAGTGGAAGCGTTAGTAGTTCGATTTCAAACCCATCTTGCAAATTGTTCAACTACAATTTAATCGGATATTTCAGCAATCAGTATGCATTCCAGACGCTATTTATCAAGTTCAGCCCAGAAATGTATTCGGTGTAGACGAAGTTAGATGTATTCTAAAATTGACCATTTATGGTGGGGAGTAGATGAGTCATAATCTGTTCAATGTTCGGTTGTTTCAGTCTGTTTGAATATCACGTCCTCGAAAGTCGTTTTTAATTAGGGACATGAAAAAGCATTTTGAACTCGCAGTTAATTTTTACGTGCCGACCACAGAATTATTTCTTGTAGTTTAGAACAGTGTCACCCTAAGAGTGTGACCAAAACAATCGTTCGTCTGATGGAATTCGTCAAACTTATCAAGATCAAAGGCTTTACAAACAGCGGTTCCAAAACACATCAGTTGTTCCTGCGGAGATCAAACTGACTTCCATTGGTAGTTGTGTGGATTGATTTCCTACCAAATACATTGCAACTTTTCTCATTACTGAACAATATCTATTATCAACCCAGCCTATCCAAGTAATATTTGAAACTGTTTACCTTACCGAGATGAGCAAATTGTGCGTATGCGTGTCTTCTTGTTGATTCAAATATCCACACCTTTTAATACAACAACGCACTCTTTGAGTCTCTTCTTCCCAAAGGCCTCTTTGGTCAAAAGCTAAAAGTCGCCTTTCGACACTTTTACTAAAACACTCACACTTCTTCAGAATGAAGAGCTTTTGTGCAATTCATTACACGGTTATAAAACGCTCTCAGTTATGATCACTCGGTGTTACGGCGTCAGGGAGAATCCATCAAGCACCAGCGTCGATGAATTTCTTAATTTATTTACACCATTTTACCATCTTTTGTTTAATACTTTGCATATTTTTCATCATTTTGTATCACACGTTGTTTGTCAGTACGCCAACAGTTGGTCTCCATCAGTCCCTCAGTTAAAACACAGTAGGGTGGTTCACTTGTTGGATCCGTTTCATTGTCTGAAAGCAAGGATTTCAGTTTAGAAATTTTCTCCTTAGAGCACAACAGCTTTCAAGATTATTCCGATTAATTAGTGGAACATTACTGAAGGGCACACTTAAAACGTGTTTTTCAGTTGACATTAAAGCATCATCTATTTAAAAGAAGTTATGTAGCGTGGGAACAAAAGACGAAACATAGATGTGTTCAATGTACTGACAGAGCCTTTGTTTAGCCGGGTAAACTGAGGCGATAACATTCAAAAAATGATGCGTATTGTAATCAGAAAGCCTAGACTATTAGAACCCATCACGTCACCTAGCTTTTAGTAATGAAGATGTTCATTTTTCTAAAAACCGTGACAGCACTTAACTGCCGAGCGTTTCGATTAAATTTGAAACAACTTACGTTAGTTTTAAATAATGTAGGAACAAAGAATCACCTGACTAACCGAATGTTCTTTTATATTTCCATGCACTTTTACTGAAACGCCAGATGAGCTTCAGATTTTTAATTGTCTGCTGGAAAATTATGGTTTTCTCGTAATGTCCAAAGTGTTAAATCTGTTTAACATTCAATCAGACATTATAAAGCAACTTCCAATTTACTCATCTTCTTGATGCTTCGTTATCAATTTACGTTCTAGCGACTAGCCGTACAAGAATGTTATGGGAATGTTATGGGAATATCTGCCCAATTTTAAAATCGTCAGTTATTATTTTGGTCAGTGACACGTTCAGTTGAGTTTTGTTATATCTATTCAATCAAGTGGACTCAGAGAGTGTCTGTGTTTGTCTAAGTTGTGTGCCAATTTGCTTTGTTGCCTAACTGAAATGTTAATATACTTTTGGATTCTTTGTATTCAGTCAGAGACTGTTAATACGTCACCCATGTCGTCAGCAGTGTGTTAAGATCTTTTTCCTCTAGTCAACGGAATTCCTTAAAACAAAGCGCAGTGTAGACACGTGTGGGTTGTGATGATTTAGAACAACCGTTGACGCAATGTTGAAAGTCGTGCACCTGTTTCTAAAAACATGCAAGCAGACAAAACAAATTCTACTTAAACATCTCCAGCGGCATTACTCCACGATGGCAATGACAGCGACCAGCGAGCTGAGCTCTAAAACCGATTTCTGTACTCGTCAGTGTGTATTGCGTGCAAAGTTTCCGTAATGCGAGAGACAATTACTGGAAAAGGAATAGAGGCAGTAAAAGCTGTTGTGAGCTTTGGGCGTTACGCTATGGTTTTAGTTATTTGAACATTTGTTCATTGAGAAACAGCTAGTTGCAGTCAATATTGGCTCGGGCGATCACCTCAATCGAACAACATACCTTATGTGGCAAACACCGATAAATTTCCAAAAGCACAAACCTACTGCAAACTTCCATCATTGCTGTGGTCCCTTCCCCATAAAATCAGGAAAACAAATTAGTTTTCGCTAAACTGCCAATCCTTGCAATTAGCTAATATGTGGCGATGTGTTCGGGTGTAGGATTAAATGGAATCTACAAACTGGACCAACTCACGTGAAAATTAGCGATTATATATGTCCTGTTTTCTTGAGCGCTTTGTTCATCGGAGCAAATGAAATCCATGAAGCTGTACAGAAAGCGTGTTTGGCTTACTTCCTGAAAATAACCTGAAGATGACTTGCGATCACAACAACCTAAACGTTTACCCAAGTTTGTAATCACTATTTCTTAACGTATACTGAACAGCGTAAATTGTATAACACGATTCATAATTCTGTATTTTGTTTATTTGTTTCTCTCTTAGAAACACATAGCAACGCTAGAGGATATGCTGCGTGAATTGGGATCCAGTAACGAAGCAATCAAAAAGTGTAAACCTCGTTGTAAGTTGACTTGTATTAATGATACTTTTGTTCTCTTAACTTTTGCAACTACGTTGTGTGTGCTACAAACATACTGATTTATGTTGAGCAAAATTTATTTTGACATTACCTGACATCAAAATTTGATCTTCCGTGTGTTTGCTACCCGCGAACAGTTGGTTTGGACCAAAAAAAATAAAATGTTCATCCAACAAATGTGATTAGCATGTCGAAAGTTAGAGTCAAAGATTAGTTTCCATAAGTTTATTTTTTTCGAACACAAGAAAACGGAACACCATAATTAAGATCTTTCAAAAACTTCGTACGTTCTGAACCGAACAGTGTGAAAGGAATAGAACCAAAGTTGATATTAAGATATTTTTTGTTGAAAATTAACATGGACTTCGGTTTGCCTACGTGAATTGTTTAGAATATCTGAAATTGTGACAGTTTTTCCCACACGCCGTATTATCCATTAGCAACCCTGTCAAGTCAATGAATATTCTAACTGGCTCCTGTTGAGGCCTTTGGCATGAATGCATATATTGTGTGTGCTACAATTAATTACTGATCTTGACTACCGTGGAGTCTGCAGAGCTAATACTAGAGTCCTGATCAATTTCCCTCAGGTACTTGTCTCTGTAAGGAACACAGTGTCTGTACCGTTACTCCTATACCATAGTTAGCCATTTAGTTGGATATAGCCAGATTACCCAGTTTCAACGTGTACTGTCTTACTCAACATGTGCTACGTGTAACTTTGACCTAGTTGAAAATCGTCTACACTAGAAGTAAGTGGCAATGCGAATACTGGTTTCTTATTCAATATTTTCAGCCTTTCTGCGAATCACTGAGTGATTACTAGGTCCTATGTATGATGTGGTAAATTACTTGATAGCCAAAACCGTTTCTCTGAAAATATCTAGTGTGGTGACCATAGTCCGCAAGATGAATTCAGTTAGTACACTTCCAAGTCACAAAACTGTAACAATGAAAGTTAACTAAACGAACGACTGAATGAAAACAAACGAACCATTCCTCGTGCCTTCTAAAACTGCCCTCGCCCCGGGTATGAAAACCAAGGCGAGCGTAATGTAAATGTATAGTTCTTTTGAACACAAAACGGAGGCCTGTGGCAAGTAACTACCAAGGTCTCAATGAACCTGAGCAATTCTGTGATCAAGCAGGGAGGAAGTCACTTCGTCTGTGTTTGTGGTCTTCACTCGGTGACGCTAAGTTTTGATTGGTTGGCACAGTGCTATTGTTCGGCCGATTAATCGATCGGTGCGGCCACCTTGATAGCTGTTTCTTCATTACTGCTAAGTACCTTGGAATTTGATCGATATTGAGTTGAACATCGTACATGCGGTCGCAGTCTTAACATTCATAAGATCTTTTCAGTCAGAATCTTACCGAAAGAAGCACCGGACATGAGTTCCGCCCTTGTTGACGGTCGTCAGTAGTGCATACCCTAGCCAGAACCAAGACTAGAACGCCGACTACACAATTATGAGGTAACCATGTTGACCAATGCGTCGTTGGCTTCACACTGAGCATGACTGAAGTATCATATCCGAATGCTTAATCACTTTTCTTTACGAGTATTATTCTGAATGCCCTATCCTCTCGATAGGAGACAGGTTCTTTCTGTTAACTCGAATCTATAACCCCGCGATTACGATACCTGAGACAAACCAAAATCTCCGATCTCAGTCAAACTGCTAGGCCCCATTTTAGGCTATTGTGCATAGTCGAGGGGACTGGTGATGTCAAGTTAAACGCCACACAATTGGTCGGAACCTTCACAATCAGATGGAATTTCCTGCAAGCATCTTTTGAAATGAGGTACTAGGCTTAAGCTTCATCCTTGTTACAGCCTGTCATTATTGTATGTCCTTCTTTCCCGGTCAGTTTTTCTAAAAGTCCGACTATTCTCTCAATGTATACGTCAGCCCAACTACATAGTGAATAGAAAGATACAGTGGCTGGTCAGCAGAACAAGATAGAGTCTCTTGGTTGGTTCCAAGGACGTACATCTGGCGCTCACAAGGAGAGGTGGTTGGACAGCGTTTTAAGTATAACGTAAATCAAATTTGAGACTTTGTGTTAATTTTATCATCAGGCTCTTGCCTCTGTCAGGTCACCCAGTGAGTACCGTCTTCTTCTTTATTGAAAGTTGAGCTTCATTGTGAACGAGAATTTGGCGACAGTGTTCCATGAAGATGTCGGAATTATTTTTCAAACGCACTACGTACGTCAATGGGCGCTATTCTTTCTCTGCTTTTTCGGTAGTGCACATTTCTCAACTCTGTAGAACAGCGGTCGGACTGAAGAATGCCTGTGTTGCATCGGTGAGAAACTTAGAATTTAATGCATTGACCGGTCCGCGTGAATTTCCTTTAAAAGTGACGCCTCATGGTCCCATTAGACTTCCTGATAATTAACACGTCGACAAGAGCCCCTGAATTTTTGGTCTCATATGCACACACAAAACACGTGTTGGTATGGGCTGAGGTAAACTCGGTCAGAAGTTTACAAAGTTGATTTTGGTCTTTTCCGGGTATCACTATATCATTCAGGTATTTCCTATCCAAAATATCTGACTGATTGCGTCTGAAGCTTCTTGTTCCAGTTTCGACATGAAAATATCAGTAAGCACTGGACCCAGTTTACTTCCAGTTGCTACTTTACTAACTTGCTTAATTCTGTTCAGACTGGACTTGACATCCCGTATGCACACAATTATCAGATAACTGGGGTTGATATACACGTAGAACAAGAATGAGCTCATCTACAATTGTACGAAATCAACCACTTTAATCAATGGTATGTTAGCAGTCGATGATTGAACATTAAGTGGACAATTTTTGGTTGGATATATCGACTACTTTAAAACTAGCAGGATTTCATGATTGTCCAATTCGTCTGTTGTAGCTTTAAGGTCGTCAACGGGCCATCTGGCAAGCTGGTGGTTTAGAGAGTCACCCGCAGCAAATGTAGGTCTAATAGGCTCATCAGGCTGATGAGTTTTGGAAGATCATGCATTTTTGAGGTCTTCGATGCAGTAGGTTTAAGAGTGTGGTGTTAAACTGCTGAAATAGTATCATGTAGCATTGCTATTTACAACGTGCATGCTATCTGCTTTTTCACCAATACAACATTGGTTTGAGCGATATCACAGTGTTTATTCCGATGAAGTAGCCCATGCTGTTGGAGAGGACCGTGAGGTGTTATCTCACATGAAAATGTGAGTTGTTTAAAAACGAATTAATAAAGGAGAGGAAACGTTTGTGTGCTTTATCTTTCCGGCAGAGAGGTGTTGCCATCAAACAACTTCTAACTGCTCTCAAAGAATTATAAACAATAAACGTTCGACCACAGTTTCTTCTACTGGGTGAGACTTAGTATTTGGGTGTCTACTTGCGCGTGAGTTACTCAACATAATTACCTTAATACTAAACATAGAAGTAGAGGTTAATTTTGCCTAAACTGGGTCTGATCAATGTTGGATGTAGTTTTGTTGGATGTTGGAATCCACTTTTAATCTTTACTGACCTTCTGTAATCTGAAGTAAGTCGTTAGTTAAATCAAGCACGGTTGGTAACCACTCGTGCCCTTTGAAACCTAGTGGTTTATATTTTATCGCCAGTTCACCGGTCCTGTCGAAACAGGTGTAGATTTACCTTTCGGTTCGGCGGTTAGCTGTTTATGATGTACAAAGTCAATCTTAGTATTCTTTCTTTTGCTGTTAGGCCCATGTGGACATTTTTACCATTCGCCTAACATTATTACACGTAGCTGGCCTAATTGGTACAAGATCCATTTGCAAGTCTGCCTACCAAAGTTGGCGGCCACTCATAAGCTCTAAGCTTAAAATCTGTTTGGGTTTGCGCGTGAGATGAGAATCTTCAATTGGTCAAATGTGTTTGTTAGTTCAGTTAATGAGTAAAACTAGTATCAGTATACAGCATCAAAATTTACTAGTCTGTTGTGTCCACTAGCCACTCACAATTTGAAAATTTATCCATACATCGTGACTGGTGGTTCATATATTCAAATTCAATAAGGCTTAGTTAGGTTAATGAGTACCTGCATTTTTCGGGTGACTTTAAAAGTGAGCAGGCTCATTTTTATCGTCGGACCTTGTAACTTGAACAGTACAGCTTAACCACTAAAAGCAGTTTAACTAGGACTTGAAAAAAGGGTATAAATAGCAAACGTGTGTCAATATCCTAGACTGAAATCTTCAAAGTGTAAATCAAACAGGTTATAACGCGTGCATTTGATGGGCGGCTCTTCTGATATTTTCACCGTTTTCAACGTGCTGAAATCAATTGACAAAAATTCTGTTATAAACTGTGATTAAACGAGAGTGTTATTTAGCGTTAAACAAATCGGAAGGTTCGACTACCTATTCAGTGTGAAGTACTGCCGATAGCTACGATAACACCTTGGACTGTTTAAACTGTCGTTTCAGATTTACAGATAAACGTGAGATTCCCGTGTGAACTTGATTGCATGTTGACGACCTTGTGTTTTTCTCTATCACAATTTTCATAAAATATGGTTGAAGTTCAGAAAAAGTAAAACATCATTATACCTTCATCGAAATCATATTTTCATTATCCAAACCCATGTACCGTAGTTGTCACGTATGTCCTCTAACTGCTTATCTCTTGGTTTTCTGTGACATTCGTAGTACATTTGTAGCACAGGAGTAACCAAAACATATTTTACAAAAGATGCCGTTTATTCCATGAAGGTAAGCCTTGAAAATGGTCACTATACGTAGAGTTTACGTCTCAACGTTTCTCAGTAATCTTTTAATTCGGATGAGCGTCTTACTGACTGAAGTTGTGACAGTTACCCTTGACCTCAGAGTGTTCAATCTTCTTCCTAATACCTCGGTCAAACTCTTATTCGGTGTTTTGTTCAAAATAAGCGTTTCGTTATCTTCTAAAACGCTTCAGGGCTAGCTGTCTTCCCACTTGATGGTTAACTTCCTGTGACTACTAGCATGAGACCTAGAGTAAGGACAAACCTCTCTGTTTTTCTATACCGAGTTGACTTTGAGATGTTCACCTCTTTCTCTCTAAACTGGTCTGACTTCACCCTCATTTGCAAAATTTTTAATTGTGTTTAAGGTTTTACAAAAAATTGCACGCGTTGTATTTTAGCATAGTGTTGTATAATTTCGCAAACTCGAGCAACCCGAGGGAACTTATATTTTTTGATTAAAGAAAATCGTTCGACATACTTTGACCTCTCCTTTAAATTTGGCCATTCAAATTCAACCGTGAAATATTACAAAATTATTTTTTAAATTTTAGGACAGGCCATTTAGCAAACAACAAACTTTGATAAGCAGAAATTCATTGTTTTATACAAGATCAAATTGGTGTTAAAGATCAAATATTTGTGTATGTTTTAAACTGCTAAGGAAAAATCAATTTTTATAGATATGCTCATGAAAACTTCACCATTTTGCCGCGTCCGTATATATATATCGTACTTTTAGCAGAAAACCTTGTAGACAGGTCAGTTAAGTGAAGATTCAGTAAATGGTATAATTTTGCGACATTTATTAGGATTTCAGCCCGAATCTACTATTCAAACAATCGAACACACAATGAACAAAATATAACATTCCCAGCCGTTTCATGTCACCAGCTTAAATGTGCTGAATCAACTGTTCCACTATAGCCAGCGGGACAAGAAAGCTTGAGTTCCGCTAAGTTAGCATTCAAGGATTGATCAGACACGCATGCCACCATGACAAGTGCTGCGTAATCAGGGCTATCCTACTCTAAAGTCTCTTTCCACTTTGTTGAGAACCTATGCAGCGAAAAGGCATGTCAATTTAATCATGTAATGGTTGAGTGGCTTTTGACGATACGAATTATCCCGACAATGCAGCAAATGAAATTAACCAGTGTGGAGTTCATAAAACCGTATATTTCAAAAAATTTCACCACGAATGTTTTTGTCATACATGTACAGAATAATGTACACTCTTTAAGTAAGCTTAAGAGTACTAACTATTAATCACCATTTGTTAGAAATTATTTAAACGTCTTCGTTTGTAGTAAACGTTTGGACGTGTTTAAAACAAATATTTTCCCAAACTGTTTCCGTCAAGTACAGTGGTCTCTTGAACCCGGTCAAGTGTATGTTTGTTATCATAAAATAAGAAATCAGTATAAATGAACACCACTCATAAACATTTGTGGTCAGTGTCATGTGTATAATACTAAGGTCACATGAAGTCAGTAGGGTTGTGAGTACTACGGTTGGCTTGCACGATATGAACCGAATTTTAAATAAACGGATCGAGGTCAGGGCTGGCAGTGTTGACGAAGACTTAGAAATTGAAATACACTATTTTCTCTGAATTCTTATCAAATTAGGCAAGTTATAATCTTTCCTGAATTCAAACTTCGGATAAATGACTACTGGTTGCTATGACCAATATGCTCACAAATCTAGTAAATACCTCACTCGTGTCCATCCTCAAGTCATTCACTTACGTATGGAATTTGTTAGAAGTGAAGTGCTAAGCAAAATGTCACAAAATAGTTAACAACTTATCTTGTATGATGTGAGTATGTTCAAGTCATTCAGTTCCAATGGACCGAAAAGGTGGTTGATCGAGAACGATAGGATTTCCACTGTCTCTTTAGTCACACACTGAAAACAAACACTTAGAAAGCAAGTTGATTAATCAACAACCGGACGATCTAGACAAACGCTCCACTCCAAGACAAAGATAAAGGGCTGCTTTAGATTGCGAAGCTTCTGGACATTCGACGTATGTTGAGTTGACTTTACACAATAACAGTGAAAGCAGACTTACTGGGACAACATGCTGACCTCATGAATGAACATTGTTAGTGACCGGTGACATCAGACTTCTAGGTCTTCGCTGAGTTTACCCGTTATGATTTTTCACGGATGTGACCGGGGAAGTTCAAATTCACTAGATTTTGTTCTTTCCTGTTGTGCGTGTCGTTGCAAAACGCAATAGAAATGATAAATGTCGTGGAAGAAAGTGTGTTCTATTAAAAATTGAACTATTCGTCCCACTGAATACGCCGTGTACAGTTCGGTTGTTGGATAATCTCTTACGAAGTATGATAGTGGCATGGTTATCTACTTTGAACACTAATAAATAGAGCATCTCATTTTAGTTGGTTGAAATCACTAAGTATTTAAGTCATTTGCTGGTTTTTTAGAGGTCACATTGAAGAATATTAACGGGATTGATGCACACGTGCGATGCACTAAATAAGTGACGTCGTGCCCGTACCGTTTCGCCTAAATGAGTCGTTGCTGGCAATTCCTTTTATGAAGCCCACTTTTCGTCGATCCATTGGTGAAACCATTACAACTTTGTTTAGTGGGCTGGATAAGAAAGTTATCATTTTCGTTTACTAACTGGGCTTAGTACCCAGAGTTGCAACCTTCTAACTAAAAGGCAAAAACTAACCCAAATCACTTGGTAATAACAATTTTCGTTAATCCACCCGGAGAAATTTATAATTAAATTTATTGTCATAATAATGTAACACGAGTTGCCGTTGTTTTAAAAATACTGTGTAACTTATTGTGAATGTCTCAAAACAAACCAACTTGAGAATTTTAGGCTCATGAAGATGTTTTAATCAGAATGTTTTTTAACATGCTAACGTACTGCAGATAGCCAGAAAAAGATCTAATCATAGTCCAAAAATTAACTCCCACATAAAGTTACCGACTAACAGTCTGGAACCAATCAAACAAGAAAGAAATCTTTTCGGGCCATTTCCCAAAAATATTGTATGAAACGAGCGTGTTATTCTGTAGATATATAAGATTTTTCCGTCTGACCCTGTTGCCACATATGAAACACTTGTGAAGTCGTGCTAAAATCGGTCGAATAATTCGTGAAATGTAGCCGTCATTTCAGAGTGCATGACCACCGCCATAACTTCCTCTTACAACATCATAGTTGAGGAAACATTGCGTGACGGCCTGCAAAACAGATATTCCGCGGGGTTAATCAGTTTGAATCTATTACTTTTATCTGTATGTTCAGTTTCTTCCTCCAAATGAAATGAACCACATGACTTTTACGAATGCTAGTTGACAGTGGGTACATTCTTACTACTTACTGGATGCCTTTAAGTAACCAACAGAAACAATGTAATCAAAGAATTGGGTTGAAGAATTTCAAGTCAAAGTTATTTGGAGATATATTTGCTGTCTTTCCATTTGTTCGCTTTTAATGTGGTTAATCATATAGTTCCTGAATAGGCAATGTTGAGACTTTCTTACATACTGAGGATAATGTGCGCCAGTATTGTAATCGCAAGTGAAACATCAGTTATGTGATAACTTCACAATTGTTTTAACACTCGCTGCTGTTCTCACGAGTATGAACTAACTGTTCAGAGCTTGCAGACGCATGAAACTTGTCACAAGATTGTCCTCGTGTTAATGGGCGTCTGGATAAAATATCCGCCGTGCAGAAAGTGTCGTATTTCAGATGTTAAAAAGTATTTATCGAAACTAAAACAAAAGTATACGCTTAATCAAACAACTGTCCGTGTTTTTGTTCGTCTGTTACATAGATTAGAAGATATAGCTGGGTGTCATACTCTTACTGACACATTAAATACAATGGGTAACAGGGAAAGAATCGGTGACGGTCGTCAGTCCAACAAAAGTGAAAAATCACGTATTGTTAAAACTACTTGGAAAAAACCTTAGTGGATATGAGGAACTACCGCCAGCTCATCGAAACTAGTGAAAAAATTACCAAGTTACGATCACACTATGCCCAAAGTTTGAAGGACTTTACATTCAATTGTAATTCATGGTTCTTGTAATTATTGCGTTGCGATACGAATTATATTTTACCTGTCGCTGTTGAAATACCCCAAATGGCTCAAACTTATTGTTGTTGGAGTTTGGAATTAAAGGTCATTTAGAAGAGTAAAAATTGCAAAACTTGAAGTTCGTCTGAATTCGAACCATGGGTGGTAGCTTTGTATCTCAGCTGAAAAAGCACACACTACATTTAGGCTTCCTGTTTCAGTCGCTGGTTAGAACCCCGTCGAAGTCCGGATAGTTTTCAGGTAGGCCTCTTTTTATGTAAAAAAAATCTGTCGCAGGAACTAACACCGAAACGAATGCAGATCAGTTGAAAACTTCTGGTTAACTATGAATGTCTATCATAGTCAGAGTTTTTGTGTAACAAATAACTACTCTGTCTCTCCCTCGGAAAATTTCAAAGTCACACTTTATGCAGCTGACAGTTTTAACAATAAGGTTCAGGTTGCTTAAACGTTTGTGATGGTTCAAAAAGAAAATCAGAGTAACTACTCAATCAAGCTGTATATATTGCTGCTTTTGTATAACAAAATCTTTTGTGTCATTTAGTATTTAGTTAACGCATATAACAACTGGGGGGCCTAGTTCCCGTTATTTGTCATTACCGGTACTTTAGCTATCAAATATCTGGTTCATATTGGTTGAAATTTAAGAGAATCAACGTTTGCTGAAACATTGGGGAACCTTATTTGTTTTTAACCACCGGCAATAAATCCATACCCGTAGCCATTTGCTGTGATATTCAAATAATTGTAGTAGTACCGAACAATATACGGTTATAAGTTACCCACTTAAGTATTTTTCGAAATCGTTAAGCTTTTCACAAACATTTTATGTACACTTTTTCAGGCTACTTTCACATCATTCAAGAGAGTGTGAATAATGGATTTAGTTCGTAAGATACTTTTTCAGCAAATATCGCAATGATTGTACTTTGAGTGTAAAGTCACCTGTTCTACGTTCTGATGTATCCGAAAAGCAACATCCCTCCGGAGTCTGTTATGACAGCTTCTTTGGTATATGAATTTAAATGTACACCTGTGGCACACGTTCAAAATACCCATCCTGGTTTCTGGGTCACTTGGTTATCATAATCTGTATAATAAGGTGATGTTACTCTCCCTATATCCAACTTGCCATTAGTCAAGTGTTGTTTGCTGTGTGTTCAGATACATTTGTGGTAGGCTTGATAAGTCATGATTTGGTTTCAATTCTGTTCACTTTTCTTCGTATGCTTACCGTACACACTTCAGCATATGTATTATCATTGACTTTTTGAGGCTGTAAACATCACACCTATATATCACTTGCCAAACCGTCTAACACAGATTCAAATGTGCAGAATCGTTCTCGATTTTCTCCGATTTCTTAGTTCCCTACAAATCCTACAGAATACAGTTGTGAATTTAAATTACCCAACGACTTCTTGAACATACCCGCCTAATATTTTAAATATGATCAGTGTAAATGAGAACCGAACATTTTCTAATGATATAGCAAAACCTCTGTCATACAAATGATCCACCGGTTTTCATAACTATGCATTACATATATCTGTGGCGGTTTAAATTCAACTAACAATAGTCTCAGAATGACACCAAAAATTTCGATCGCAGTTGCTCTGAATGGTTCACGCGAATCTGTCTCAAATGTTCTTAGCCACCAGAAGTTATTTGCCCACTGTAAACTACGACAAGTTCTGTATTTCGCCCAGCCAACTCTATTCAAATGACTGGAATCTCAGTTGAATATGAACAACGGGATCTTAACTAACACCAGTCATACATCATAACTTCACTAGCAAGAACTTGATAGCAATGCATTTTTCTCTATTTAGTATATAACTCTGAAACTTTCATTATTTGGAAACACTTGAACTTGTCGTCAAATGCATGTTAAGTAGGCAAGACTGCTGATGAACCATGAGAAATGGATAGGCCTTGTCGTTGAAGGCCATGTGGTTATTCCATCTATGAGTAAGAATGAAGATTCTTCCTGTCTTTCTGAGGACCAAAATGTCTATTCAATAACAATCCGTATTATTTACAAGGTGTAAGATAGATTGTGTGTTTAGTAAAAGAACCCTCGCCATGTTTACAGTTTTATAATTTGATGTCCCTCACTTGTTTGGGAGAACGCTAACAACCACAGTAATCAACCTGAATGTTTTGAGGTTATATCTCAAGGTTTGCTTAGACGAAATGAGTTCTAAAATCAATATCACTGACACGTTTGTACTGTAACATGTTTCTCTACACTCCTGTTACAGATAAGGAATGTACGAAAGAACAGACAAACAATGCACTCAAGTCAATCGCTGCACTGACCACTGGGGTGATGGGCGGCCTTGTCGGGGCTCCTTCCAACATCCAAGGTGTAATCAATCGCTACGGTGGCAATACCGGTCTGACTACGCCTACGGCATCCCAGAAATCTTTACAACAAATATGTGTACGTAAAAGACCTTAAATCACACACTAAAAGATTTTCAATCCACTTAAAATCTGAAGACATTTAAAACTTTCCACTCGGTTTAGCCTGGAATACTTCTAATATCGTGTGTGCTTTGTTCTCTTAGAGTTCCGCTTACCCACAAAAACAAACACAGCCAGCCAAGGAATCGCACGCCTTTTCTGTAACAGGCAGCTTCTTGGTCGCAGTAGCGAAAGCATATTATTGCACATCTGTTTTGTTGAGTCGACCCTTCCCCCACAGGCTAATCGGCGTGATAAAAAGACGAAACGAACAACAGTTTACTACAAGACATTCACAACCAAGCGGTTAGCTTTAATGATCAACATAAACTGAACGAATTATGGACTCTATGCTTGGTTACAGGTGTGCATTCTGACAGTTAGAGGGTAAAGGAGTAAAGATTATGGTTGGTTTTGTGTAGGTTTATCTCGATATTGAAGTTTTAGTGTTGACATTCTTATGATCCCTGCTGTCGATTTATTCATAACATGCAGATGTCAAACGGAAACTAAGGTAACTATTAGCCGACCTGTACCTGCCGAAATAGTAACGTTAAGGTGTCCACTTACCCGGTGGTGAACGGTAGTCCAACTAAATTTCGCTACTAACATAAGCCGC
Organism: Paragonimus heterotremus; assembly: GCA_013368495.1. Classification (NCBI taxonomy): domain Eukaryota; kingdom Metazoa; phylum Platyhelminthes; class Trematoda; order Plagiorchiida; family Troglotrematidae; genus Paragonimus; species Paragonimus heterotremus. Next base: position 10,712 of record LUCH01000194.1, on the reverse strand, counting down.
CGAAATCAATCCGTTTATGACGTGCGTCATTTAATCTTTTGGTCTGACCCAGCTAGACAACATGAGTATCGGTCTGTGACTTCATCAGGAATGTTTTCTACTTTCTTTGGTTTCTTAACATTCCACATTTTCACTCAGTAAATCGTGCCATTCATCGTCCTTTGATTGACAGTAAGCGCTGTGTCATTTCAATAGTTCACTAGTTTGCTAGCCCGTTTGGTATGAGGTTTTCTACAGTCTCCTAAATTACCGGTGACTCATCTAGTGGGTTGCAGTCATTACTGAACATGATTGACTGGTGTTCGGATTAATGTCGAACTGTCGTTCAGAACCTCTTAGGAACGGTTCCTAATATTGAACGATTCATATTTAGAGGCATACACTTGCTGATGATAGTTTGTGGCAAGAGGGATATGTCATAAAAACAAAAGAGCCAGTTGCTGACTTCTGGTCAAGTTTTCGTGGGAACAGATTCTAAAACTTAGTGTATGACGGAATCTTTCGTAAGTTGGACGATGTTATTTTACTGTTTCCGCTTGTGTGATTTATCTCGTATAGAGCCAAAACCAGGAGTGAGGATCACAGCCTTTTATAACACATTCCCCTGCTGAAAACAACCTGTAGTTTTGTGGTGTGTGAACAAATTAGCAGGTGCCCATACCCCAATTACAAAAGGGATCAAAAAAGGATTTGCGAACAGATGACCCTGTTAAACAAGTGTGAAGTGAATGACAACTGCTTGGAATTTGGTAGACCACACTGACACAGTGTATGCCGGCAGATGTGAGTCAATGATATTTTAATAGTCGTCTAAATGGTAGGCCACCTGAAGATGGTTGACAGTCCATCTGCAAAACTTCCCCTAGTCTTTTCTGGGTTTTTGCTAATGTGAGCTGATTCACTGGCCGAACACAAAACGACTGGGAGTTTTACGGCACCGTCTGCTAAACAGGATGATTCTCATACGCTCCTGCAAGCGTAGTGACCTCGACTAATTGATCTCACACACAAGCCTGTAGGTTAGGATTCGATGGTGGCCCATTCTTCTGTTGGTTTTTCAGGGGCCCCATACATTTTTAGTGTTAGTGCAATCCAAAATTGTCTACCGCTTCATTGGTGAGCGCACGGACCCACTGCTTACAAATTTTCTCCTGTCGTCTACCGTAGTCAAATTTTTGTCAAGCGACTGTAACTTATCCTATCTGATGCAGATGATACTCATTATCAATTATTCGTATACGGACAGCAATACTTAACTTTCTTCTAACAGAAAAACAGGAAACTAGATGTTTGTTTAAACGGACTCGACGGACTTGTCCTGAATAACAGCAAACTTGAATAAAATGACGCTCATACCGCGATTCCACTGTACTCTGATTTAATGTTGTCGTTAAGAATGCAAAATTGAAATTATTCAAAATATTAATGAAACGGATGGCGATCGGTTACCTCCATCAGCAGTGAAATCGTTTGTGTAATTCTGTGTATCGATCAAATACCCTTCGAAATGTAGTGGATATTAGCAATTCAGGGTTTTCCAAACACTGACACGTTTTATCATTCTCCCTAACAACACAATCAGCTTTTGTGGTATTGATGTTATAGAGACTAGAGCTTAAATTTCACTTTCCTAAAAAAACTTCATTTGCAATGGGGTAACTAGTATTCACTAATCAGTCAATCCCAATTTCGACATGTATGTGTATATTCTTGCGTTTACTTCTGGTACAAGTTTACTAACTGAAATCGACATTTCACTCCCACAACTAGGCCGTTAGTTCAAATCTGACGTCTCGTGTCTTCATGTACAAGTCTAAATCGAGTCGGAAGTTTCTGTTTTCTTTGGTATCACCGATCGTTTCTGGTGTTTTCATTCAAATAAGTCGACAATCTTTTTCGGTTGTGGACTCTAATCTAGCCGAAACCTTGCAATAGCACACCCAGAAAAAAATCAGTACCAAGGTCAAACCTATCGACAGACAACCATCTAGTGTATCGATTACTGTTGAGAACATCTAGTAACTGAAATCATGAGAATATCAACAGTGTGTTTGACTCTCTTAAGAACTTTCAACGAATCACACTTAGTGATCATCATAGTTTATCTAAGAGATAATACGCCGATACCCTTCCTAGAAAAGACAGATACATATTTTGTAACACCACTTTTAATATTCACTCACTTTTGGAGCCATCGATCCAAATCAACCAAGCTTTCTTTTCTGGCTTCCGTCGCTCAGATGTACAATGCATTTTTAATGCGGTAAGTACACCTAATATAAAATATTTTTAATTGAATGCATGCAATCAGCTACTTATATCACATACTGTTCATTATTCCCTACTTGTACCTTCGCCCTTAGTTACACGGTATCTTGGGCCACACGGACAGTTCGAGCAATATCTCTGGTAAACGATCATTAATTGCAAGACCGAGTCCCGCTTCGCAAGACAGTAGCACCAGTGAGAAACTTCCCACTGCCATCGCCAAATCCACAAGCACCACTTTCGAATTCACTCATCGTAGTAACATGTATATTTCTAGGGGGTTAAATTGTGGCTATTCGAATTCTTCTGAACGGAGCTTAGTCAGTGGAACTCGCAGGTTGATTCGCAGCTATTTTATTCGTAATGCAAGTTGTGAAGGAGAAATCCCCATCCGTCCGAGCAATGCACATCAACTTACTGCATGCAGGCGGCAGATACAACATCAACAGCCTGGGTCAGGTGAGAACGAGAAAGAAGAAGGAAACAAGCAGGAGCAAACAGATCTTGAAACGAATACGGACAATTTCCTTCCCAAATCGTCTCCGTTGGAGGCGAACAGGATTTTGTAGTAAGCCATGATCACAACAAAATCGACATCTATTTTGATGGATCATATTTATGGATTTGCTTACCAGTATATACATTCGATTGGACCCGTTTTATATCTCTAACCGATGATTAGCGCTGATTTTGTTAGGTGTCATTCTGGTGCTTAGATCCAGGCAACTTCACTCTTTCTATCGTAATATTGCATAAACTTGTATTACCTATACATTTCTCAAACACGTCAAGTCATCTTTTCCGAAGTCATGTATTTATTGCTGTGCCACCGAGATCACTAGCAATAGAAACGAAAAGGGCAACTGATGTTTTTAAGAAAATACCGGATTCACATCAACATAAACAGAACAAAAAGATCATAAACTTTTGCTTTCAGCATTTGCAAGCGTGAAGCACATGGATTACATAAATCGGAAAAATCGAAACAGAAGAAGTGGACGGCCATACATTCTGAATATCATGGTAATCCGATCGTCTGCTTCAGTCAGTTTTGTGCACACAATATGAGTTGGTGTATTCGAATAAACGTAGCTTTACGAAAGGTTTTACTGAGCAGTTTGAACTGAGTAGCCGTATTTTTTACTTCTTAATGGATCAACTTGTTAACGTAATATCAGGTTCTGTTTAACAAACTATCAAGTAAGATTTCATTCAGCGGGCTCACTGGTTTGTGATTGTTGCGTTGTCAATTATTCTCGTTGTTTTTCTGCCACTCGCTGAGATAGTTGTCAACACGTTCTGCTTACGTAAACGTCAGTACAACCACAAGTTTAGTAGTGCAAAACGTGAGAGACAAAACTATCGGACAGACTGTGCTCATCATTATGTGAATGTGGTCTCCTGGTATTCCAAACAAAACGCAGTCGCACGCCTACCGGTTAGAACAGGTTTCATTTTGTACAATATCATTCGCCAGATGATTCCTTTTAAATGTCAAAAATAGCAATATATCTTTCCTTCAGGTAGCCTGAACAGACTTTTTGTATTTAGTTATCTCGTTGTGAGCCCTCATTCATTTCTCGGGATAGCACTTGAGTGGTAAAATTTTCCTTAGTATCTCATGTTCTAAACCAATATGTAAAAACTCCGAATTCTATGGACCGTAGTTTTGTTAGAACTGCGCTTTTATTCTAAACGCAAATTACTCCTATTCGAATTACGTTTAGCTACTCTGCTCTTATAATCAAACATTTTGTGTATACGTATTCAAACACACTAGAGTTTTGGAGACGGATTTCAATAATCTGCACTGCAGAGAGGATAGGTTAGGACATCTCACACCTTAAACGTAAACGTACGTGACATGGTAAATCTACTTAAATACAACAAATGTGTTTTCACCTCTGGTATTCTGGATATGTAGGCGCATCTTCTATAGTAGGTAGCCTAAAAGTTTGTTCATAATAATGGCATTCAGCGGCATACTTCTAGTTCTTTGTTAACAACTCTTCAAACGTTCCTGATTCCACGCTTTGGTGCAACTAAACTTGCAAGCAACTCGACAGAAAGTAACCAGTCACATTCAGTACTCAGCAGCAACGGAACTTTTAACACAATCTCGAAAATGTTTATGCACATCAAAACTTTACAATACTAGCTGGTGCTGTAATGTTCTTTACACCAACCGGAAACTTTTTCCCTCCTGGGTCAATTGTCCACATCCTGTTTGCACATCTGAACACCGTCCACTTTGAAATGTTGGTCTACATTAATTTCGACCGCAAGTCAGAAAATTACAAATGTTTATTTTCTAGCGACTGCTTTCTAGTAGCTATCACACGTTTCGCTCATATTTAGACACATCAGATAAATATATCTAGAATGAGATTCAAACACTCAACCCTCTGTACTACCAGTCGATTTTTATTGCCTAGCAAAACAATACAAAGCCTCGGGATTTAAAAAACTAGACCGAGTGCCTCAAGCTTTAAATTGCCAGGTGACGTCGTAGATATCCTCCGTCTCTCTCATTTGTCCAAGAGAACCTTTTCACTAGTGTCTCCCCTACTTTATGCGGTGTTGGTTTTAATGTTTGTCTTGTCTATTATATTTTCAGGTGACAGATAACCAATCGTCTTAACAAGATTCGTAAATGTCATTTCAAATTTAGGTAAAGGAGTGATGTGTAATATTGCACTATCGGGATTTCTGAAATCCTGGCATTCTGACAGATTCACATATTTCGAAATCGTCTTTCATGGTTTTATTGCGTACTTACTAGTGATTTGGAATCGTAGACGGTATTTTTCATTCATTTTGCTGGCTCTTATTTTAGGGCAGTTTATGTTGAAACGTACACGAAGGAGTTTTTCCATGTACATCGGTAATATGATTGTTCATCGGACGTTTAGCAAAACAACCTATTGTCATTTATCAGCGGTGGTAACAGCGTACTCCTAAGCTGAACTGTTGGGTTCTCCAGATTGAACAAGACATAATGCTGGATCCAGTTTTCCATGTTGTTGGAGGTCTCTCACAGTGTTTATCTTTTGTCAAGCAATACGTTAACGAATTATAATTCGACATTTCGGGCCTATCAGAGCCAATCATTCTGCTCCGTATTTGGCTGTCTGTTGCACTATTCAGCTTTCCAGAATCGGAAGAACGAACTGATATACAACCGGCCGAAGAAATCAGTACAGTCATACATGATCTGCGCTATCCAAAACGACTGTTTTATTTGAAACGAATACGATTAACTGGTATACGCTTCTGGAATGACAGATGCAGGGCTAAGCGTTCTAATGAAGTACCGGATTCTTTGCCTCATCCAAAATCAACAAATTCATCAAAGTTGGAGTCAAAAACGGGTGAAGAAATGGCCGCTTCATCCGACGGTTTCAACATCACTCGAACCGATTTTGTATCCGAAGGTTTATCGGGAAATTCACCCGTTTCACCCACCAAGAAACCGTTCCGATTACTAAAGCAATTCAGTGTAGAAACACAGGGTGTTGAGGAATTAAAGAAAACGGACGAATTGTCCAAATATACCAGATACAACACAGAAAACCAAGTCATGGCAGGTCAGTCACAGTCAAAAAGAGCAGTGCCGCATGTTTCCTCCCCAAGTTCATTCATTCCTGCTGTTAGCTCAACAGGACAAACAGAAGTAGCTTTGGAAAATTCAAACACCTGCGCAGCCCATGGTGAAGCAGCAAACTTTTCAGATGCCAAATCTTGTGAAGTAAGATAGCTGTTGTTACTTATATTCTATCTGTCAAAAGGTGTGTTCGCTTGTTCGTTGCGAGAGGTGATTCTACGGATGCGTAGACCTTTGAAGATGTTTCAGTGTCCAAGTTGTTCCACAACGACCGCGTGAATACATTTATCATTTGGATAAACATCCCTTTGTAAAGACTGTTATACTCAACTTACTAAATCCGGTATTTCTGATTTCCCGCTGATTGACATGAGTGCCCACATTTCACTGGGCGTGTTGTTGTTCATTTCATCATCATGGATAGACATTAATCAGTAGTTCATTTTGGATTCGCAGTAATCTTCCCTAATCCGTAGATATGGTGAAGTACTTTTAAGGATGTCTGTCGACTAATTATTGAAAAATAATATAAAATGACTGGCTATCCTATTCCCTGGATCTGTCAAACCGTCTGCATTCACTCCTCAGCTTACTGGGAGCAGCAGTTTTACAGCAGAAACTTGGTGTGCTTAAAAGTGTGCAAAATGACAAAATGACAAACACTCAGGAAAATGTTATTCTTGCCCCTTCATAGCGTGCTGTCAAATTCCGGTTTTTATTATAAGTAACAGTGACCTAGTTTTAAGCATAAACAACATTATTAAAATGTTTTTTTAGTAGAAGACGGGCTGAAAAGTACTCTACTTCCTGGTTACGAGCTGATACTTCATTTTGGTAAGCGTTGGCGCTTGACGGTGAACGCTAACGGACCATCTGATGGATTGCACGATCTCATGATTAAACCTATTGGATTTTTCAAATGTAACCGGATACAGGATAAAACGTAGTATCGTGAATTCTTTCAGTAGGTACAAGCTTATAATAAACAATCATTCAGTAATCCACTTCATAATGCTAATCATACATGTCGATAAGTTCAGACTATCCCTAGCTGAAACGAACTTCGCCAATGGTCAAAGCTGATTGACACCATGGATGGTGTTCCCACAATGGGCTGTTTCGTACCACTCTGGTCTTATACACACTTCATGCGCTTTTTATGTACGGGACCTATATAAATAGGGACACGTAAGAACAATTCCTTGAACGACAGTCAATTCACGATGGTTGGTCAATTTAGAAACTAAAATTCCTACCGTGTTAGAAAAAACAAGCTGACTAGTGTCAACACAAAATTGTGGCTGAACACTTGGATGTGATCATTCGAACATGCCTAGCGTGAAGTTACTGTCGTCTTGATCAAAACGCCTGCTTCACAAGCACTGGGTCTGGAGTATAAATTCCGACCCGGACAAAGATATATACTAATGGTGGGCTCTGATAAGAGTGAAACTCGAGTCTAATGCTTTCTTGCGTAGTCGGCTATCAGAACAGCTAACCTGAATAACAGTGCTACAGTCAAATGTGGACGGTTTTCAACGTGGTGAAACTTAGAGTCCTGGAACTCTAACACTGATTTTTGAAGGAAATGTGAAAGAATAATTGATAAAAAATCTGGGTTAGGGATGGAGTAGTGCAAAACGAAATAACTATAGGAACTATAGAACTCTGAACTACTAGTGGGAAGTCTATTTTTCGTCACAAATCCCATCCTTCCTCAATAATACGGTTTTATTCCATCAGGATGAGCGAAAAGGTCGTGGACAGTCGAGAGGTAATCTTCGCTATTTTCTACCTGTTCGGCCTTTATTCCGCTATCTCCATTAATAATTTAGTAACCCAAACTACTATCTTTGGTAACTGTTTTTCAATTTTCTGACTCAAGAATGTTTTTAGGCCGCTATGCACCACAGAACTACCTTGTAATTTTGTCTCTGTCGCACTTGCTGTTAGAGTGGAACAAAGTTGCACTTTGCGTCTGTCTTTTGATTTGTCTTGGGATCAATTAACCAGGACAGTCGCTTTATTTTCGGAGCCAAGGTTTTCCGTGTTAATTATTACGAACAAAACAGTCCGATTTTTAAGCGCAATACTATACCGTGGATGAACTAGCGCAATCTTCCGATGGTTTACAATAATTATTTAGAAATTTGGTTCGGCTATCAAAAAATGCAGTTGTAGTGAACAGGGTGAAAGGATACGCATGGAAGTCAATGAGACACCTCACAAAAAATAAAACAACAAATACCGTAGAGGAAAAGTGAATAAATGTATGTAAAATATTACCTGATTTTTAGATCATTGAGTATGGGGCTGGTTTTATTTCCACTTATGTTTTAACTGCACAAATTTGCTAATTTATATTAAATGTTGAGAAAATAATGATAACGACTATTTGACAGTTAAACTAGACCAATGGGAACGCTGCGTATTTCGCAGATCTTAAAAAATTGATTGACATTCACTTATTTTCACAATTTTTCCTACAATGTTTATTCGTGATGGTGCATATAAGGTTCACCTCTATTGCTCTAGTGGTACGCCATACTTGCTGACTTGCAAAATTTGTTTGTTCATTACATTGGCGAATTCCATTGCTGCAAATGACGAGCCAGGTAATAAACTCCAGTGGTTATTAGTCCAAGAGAGATAGTGACAGTAAGGTTGCCAAGATGTTCTACCACTGTTGTGGCTCATCAATTACTGTTTGCAGTTGTCCTGCTAGAAGACTACGTGTCTCTTATAGTCCTGATGATAAAAAGACAAACTGCGCCAAAATTGTCGCTCACTCGTTTAAAAGCCACCTGTGATGGTTTCAAATTGCGGACAATATGGTCAAAAGCAGACAGCTTTAATCTAACGAGTCAGACAATATATGCCTGTAATCAAATCCGTCGATTACCAATTATTTTCACCCTAGGTTAGTACGTATTTGTCTGATTACTTTCTATTCTATTTGCCTTACAGATCTCCGTTGTAGCATATTCCCCCAAACCACATTCTTACGCTCCACGTTACACGGATTCTGCTCTGCGCAATCCACGCTTTGTAGACAAACCACCCGTTGGTACACAAGATCGGACACCCCAGAGTAAATCTGATCGATTGTGCTGACAGTAAAAGTACAGCTCACAAAACTGTTTAGTATTTTACTTTTCTAACGAATGCTCACATACTGTCATATACGTCATGTGATAGTGCGTTTTTGCCTTGTAAGTAAATGTACGTATTGCACCTGAAGTTTCGATCAATGGTGCCTTTCCAAAAGTTTACAGCCGCTCAGTTCCCTTCCCTTCTTGAAAGTTGCGCATGTACTGTCGAGATTTGGACTGGCTTTTCTATTTCAGCATCCGGTTCCGAACATTTTGAATTTGTTCGATTTTTATGCTGAAATTCTTTCATTTTATTTACCTCCACACACTGTCGGAATAGTGCTCCAAGATCAAGGCTGTGAATCACTGCTGAAAGTCCACAGTTCCCACAATGTGCATTAGCCACCGATGTGGCTAATTTAACATTCATTCCGTTCATTCTTTTATTTATAAGCTGATCGTCCACATGGTTGTTTACTTACACACCCTTATGTAGATACTTTTTAGCTGCACTTGTACGAGATAATATTTTGAGTAAACAGAGGAGCTGTGCTCCTATTCAATATGTATATCACATCCTATTCGCACATAATTTACTGTATAAAATGGACATCAGATGTGTAATTTCCTTTCATTTGCTGATTTTTCCGATTTTTTAGTATAGACAATATGTTTAAAAGAATGTTATTTTGCACTGGAACTTCTCCGGCAGAACGTAAATGTTGGGACAAACTCCGTTCGAAGAGAAGAGACAGAATATTCATTAGGGAGGCCATTTAATTACCCTATTCAACACTACTAGATAAATTTACACAGTGGCTAAAGTAATAATTGAGACCACTTGTGGAAACCACGAAAGGAAGAGTTGAGCTAACGAAACTGTTTCACGCCGACTATTCTTTGTGTCTGGTCTAGCAATGCAAAAGTTTGGGGAAAAATGGTGTGTTATTCATTAAGCTATATAGAACAAGATTTTCACCCAAGCAATAAGGACAACTTCATTACGTTTGGAAACCAAACGACCCAATCAGTGCTGATTATGTTGGTTGTGTGCGATGAAACTTAACGTTTCTTACCGATAACGAGACCGTGTTTTACATCAATGACCTAAATTGTAAACGGAACTAAACAAGGCAATAAGATTACGATCGCTTTCTCTGTTGACACGGTGCAAAAGCTTAACATTCAGTGCAAACTAAAGCTTAAATTAGGTTCAAAGAAACTCAAATTAGTGCATTAAAGCTTGAGAAGACGGAAGGTAGCAAAGATTAGCAGAACATTTTCGACTCTGTAATAGAGACCACAAATAAGTGCATAAGAATGGTGGAGTTGGTTAAGGAAAAAGTAAAACGAACGTGGTAGAAGACGTATGTTCCATATATCTAGGTCATTGGAAACCTAAGGATAATGTTGTTTATATGTAAATAGTGCCGGTTTGTAAAATTTATTTCCGATCACTATAACAAAATGAAAATAGCTCGAATTGATGTAGTACGTTATAAATCAGAGACTTTCGTCAAAAATGATTTGAAGTGAACAGTCAGAACACGAAAACTGGTAGATGCAAGCATTTCGTATTGACTTATCAGTACCAAATTTACAATAACATGGATCGGTTTTTTATAGCAAACAATTCAGGGGGTTGATAATCAGTACGCGGGTTAAGATAAGTCACTAGGTCTAGGGAAGGGTCAAGTTCACAAACAGTTTTTTCTGAACACACAGAGCTGGCTTGAGGCGATTGATTG
>LUCH01000193.1:204833-286615 GCA_013368495.1 Paragonimus heterotremus | reverse complement strand
AACTACTCCCGTTAGCCTACAAGCTTCTGAGGAATGATCTAATATATTAACATACAAAATCTTATGCTCCTCGAATCAGCCCAACAAAAATCTATTTACACTCGCCGATACAATGAGTCTCAGGGGCCATAAGTACGAGATTTCTGTACCGCGTAGTAGCCTTCCATACAGACGACGTAGTTTTGCTGTACGAGTCTGTTCGACATGAAATGCATTCTTGCGACGATTGTCATGGCAACGTCAGTCGATGCATTTAAAAGGCAACTGGATAACTGAATTTCCCGAAGGTGGCCGTTGACAGTCGGACATTGTGGTCATTTTCTTCTTCTCTCGTCTTTTCCCATGGTAGCTTGTTTTATGAGATTTATTGTAATTCCCAAGGGCGGTGCTACACCCTGTTTTCCATGCATGCCTTTCAGATCAACAGACGCCCTCTTGAAATTGAACAAGAAAAACCGACTGGATCCGGGACCCTTGGGCTTCTGCCTCGAACCCGTGTATCAATCGGTGAAATCGTTGACAACCGATATAAATACCGTGTGGGGCGGACAAACAGAAAAAGCTTTGAGCCCTTCTGGTTGGGCGCGTTGAAGACCCACTACGCAGGCGTGCCCAACCAAAAAAATATTTGTACAAGTGCTGAAGAGAGCCCTGTTAATGCGATTGAGAGTAGCAAAGATTGGCAAAATATTGTGTTTTAACTCTTTAATCTCATTATATGTGTCCTTGGAATATGCGTGCGTTGTATAAATTTCGCGTTCTTCGTTACTGGCCCGGGTGGTGTTCCCATCGATCCTGTCAGCGTCTATTATCAAAGGATATATATCTAACAGTTATAATGGTAGAAACGGTTATGTTTGCTTTTATGAAGAATGTTTAGTCTAAACCCGAAAGAAGTGAATGTGTAAAAGTAGTTGTTCGCTGCCGACCCATGAACCCAAAGGAAATTACTGATGGACATGAAAAGTAACTTTAGTGATGGTGACGCTGTATACTTCAGATGTGTTAAAATGGACGTTCGCAACGGAACAATTGAGCTTCAAAATCCAAAACCCAGGAATGATGAGCAACCTCGAAGATTCACGTTTGATGCTGTATACGATGAGAAGTATTATACATAGGTGACTCCTAACTTCTGCTTTTTTAAAGCTCAAAACAACGAGAACTTTACGAGGATACATTCAAAGATCTTGTAAATAGTGTGCTGGAAGGATTCAATGGAACCATATTTGCTTATGGGCAAACCGGTACCGGCAAGACCTTCACAATACAAGGTTGGATTTCCTCTTAACCGTAAAATTGAATTTCAGGCATTGGGGACGATCCTGATTTACGTGGAGTCATGCCGAATTCATTTGATCATATATTTCAACATATATCCAAGTCAACTGACGCACAATATTTAGTTCGAGCTAGTTACCTGGAAATCTATAAAGAAGATATACGTGATCTTCTTCATCGGGACCAATCTAAGCATCTTGAAATAAAAGAAAGACCGGACAGTGGCATTTATGTTAAGGTGAGCTATCGTGAGTGTACGGACATGCTGTACAACACACAAGAGTGTATCAGCAGTTTCATTAAACCGCTGATAGAGTCTTATGTGTTGTACCAGTTCACTGGCACCAGTGCATTAGTTTCTTGCAGGGTTGGATTTCAGCGATTAGTACAAACATTCAAGGCTGGAGGCCCATTCACTTGGTTTTAGTCAGTTTATCTGTTACACTACCCACCAGAGGTTCGTCGATCTGAAAAATAATAACAGCAAACAGGATGACGCGCCGCTCTTATGGGAGTTACTGTAAGTAATCAAAACAGAGTGAGACTGCAAATATAACGAGGTTCTAATCAAATGCAGGTTTAACAACGTTCTAAAATTACCTCCAGATATGTAATTAATGATCTCAGAAAAGAGGTCATTCTGATGATTGATATCAGTGTATGGAAATAATTGCTGTCTAAGGAAGGTTCAAGGTTGGAGGTTGCAAAGCCGCCTGTCGTGACTCTGTCGGCTGCCTTCTGTATCTAAGATTTAAAAGAAAGGCTTATCAAGTCCTATGCTAAGGAAAAGAGTGTAAAAAGGAAGTCACCAGGAAGCCATCAAAATTCAAGTACGTGAAGGTCAAGAATTTCGGGTCTTGACTCATAATTCACAAGCTGCAGGTCAATGATTGGCTTGGTAGTCGCCGTTGAACATATTTAACAGTTAGCACGTCTTTCCACTAGCCAGTGCATATCACCAGATTGGCATGTCCAATATGAACTCTATAAGACATTTGAAATACTTTCTTATCTGGGCGAGGAAAAGCACATTTTATCACTCAATCTCATGATGATAGGTGAAAAATAAATTTGGCGATATCGGGATGCCCAGATCATTCGTCACATTGGTTCTGGTGTTGTACGCTTTTCTGACTTCACCATGAAGCACGGAGGCATTGCCAGGGTTCCCATAGAGCAACATATGTGCGCACTTACTGTCGTTTAGTGGCACACTCTAGCCCACTTATCACCGCTCAACTGCGTCAATATCTACTTGGAGCGCACGATGGTCAGTAAAATTTCAGACTTTCAAGTCGTCAGCATAAAGAGCGCTACTGAGAATATCGTATGAGAGACCGTTACTGTAAATAAGTAACAAAAGAGTCCCAAACATTGACTTTTGAGAAGCCCTCGCTTAAATCTGGGAGAAAGACGGAAGGTCTGAACAGGTTTCGGCTCCGAGTCAAATCTTCAAGAAAGGGAGTATCCAACGAATAAATTCTCTTTAACTGTCATAAACCTGCGTCTAATGTGTAAGGAGACCATTTCGAAAGCATTTGGATGCCTCGGCAGAATCGAAGCGAATAGGGTCTGAGATGATATAATTTTCTTTGGCTTCTATTAGGTTTCCAATAAAGATCAACATATTGATTGCTCTCGACCGGTTAAGAAAAAGCCATGATGCGCAGAAGGTAGAAGACTGCTCCCCACGAAGTGCATTATAGTGAAGCTTTCCATCCATTGCTCCGTTATCTTGTGATGAATGTTGGTAAGGTTGATTGGACGAAAGCTAGCTGAGAAGTACCTATCTTCTGCCTTAAAAATTGTCACGACGGTGGCTTTTTTCCATATGCCAGGGAGAACGCTCGTCCGACATGTTTGTTTGAACAACTTGTGATAGGGTTCTGCCAGACTAACTACTGTTTCTTTGAGGATCCTAAGGTGCATCTTATCTGGACCCATATGGATTAACCTTGAGTAAGAAGATTCCAGAATACATTACGGAAAAGCTAGCAGTATTTGGCAGCTGCCGAAGGCTTCATAGTAGTGGAGTCGGGTTCCACTTTTGCGGTGCAACGTTGTACACCACGGAATAGTGCTCCTTGAATAGCCCGGCAACCACTTGCGGGTAAGGACCAAGTCTCTCTGTCGATCAGTTGCAGAGAAAGAGTTTATGGCTTATTCTTCTACAATTGACGAATGTACGTAAACAAAAAGTTTTGTTCGCATGAGTTTGCATAGTACAGGCGGTACCCAGGAACATTCAGTTCACTCTTCCTGGTGTATTCTAAACGCCAGGTTTTCGTAAAACCGAGTATATGACGTATAATGGAGTGTTGCATCATAAACCAACTTTCCGATTTATACAACCCTATTAAATAAACTCGGACAGTTTTTTGCGTATCACCGGAAGTTAATTCCTTACTTGTGTGTGTAAAAAAGACATATGAGGGCTTGAGAAAGAGTCCTGGAGGTGATGGCGGATCTGAGGAAAGAGACGCCGGTAGACGACTCGCTTTTCCTCAACGCGTGGCTCTGAACATCCTTATAGGGATGCGGCCAACCTCCCTCCACGACTTGAACGTCGGTCAATGCTCCCGCTGGGGTTGTCACCTGCTTCTGATTTTCCACTGCTGACGCCTTGTTGGCCACATCCTTCCTCAGTATTTTGGAGAGATGACACATTGTTTTCCGATCCCAAGACTTTACATGGGTCGTTAAGTTGCGGCTAATTTTAACCAGATAAAACGTGAGTCTGTCTGGTGAACACACTGGGAGAACAGACCGAGTGAACACCTTTTGGAATCCAGGAAGGAAACTCTGTAAGCAATTTCGATTATAGAATTCAGGGAGGGAGAATTTCGTAGCCGGCGTAATGAACAGTACGGAAACTGTTGACCGGAAAGATGGTAGAGAAATGGTGCCCCTGTTCACATCTCTTTCACTCGATGTCTGAGGTCTTGTGGACTCAGAGGCCGATGCTCTCTGCTGGAGGTGTCAAGAGAGTAGTAGGTAAACCACAGTGAAGTGGATCTGTGACCCTTGGCTTCATCCGCAGCTTAGGTTCCGCTTTGATTTGTGTCTTATTTTCGGCCACTTGACGACGTTTATCACGTCCTTGTATAGAACGGTCAAGTGGAACAACCATTACGTTAAAATACGTGGATTTCAACTGGGCACTCTTGTTAAACACTGTCTCGGTGCTAAGCTTAGCGGGCGACATATCGAGTAGGTGAAGCTACATTTTAGAGGTCTTAGAGCGTAGCAGTGGCGATCAAATAGGAAAGGTTCAGAGGGCGAGAAGCACTAAAAGTCAACCTGGTCTGATCGATCGAAGGAGGATGTAACATGCAACTTTCCCCATAACACTACTTTCCTCTTACCGGTAGCTCGGTCTGGCTGCTACTTCATCTATCTCTACTTCCGAGATCGCAACTATCTTTTTCACCGCAGCAAGTATGAAAACAGTGAGAGCTACCTACTCGTTTAGTAAAGTCACTTCTTTCCACATGTGTCGGAAAGCACACGGAGTATTCTTCCAAACCATTTACCATAGAAAACATAAGTGTAGACTTTGCGACAATGTGATCTGCACAAGGGCATTCGGAAACATTGCGTGCAGGCGCATTCCAAATCGTTGCTGTATCGGTTGCGCAGATAAGCTTATCTTGCGTGCCTTTGGGTAGACAGCTCATGCAGACAAAGGAGAAATTTGAAGTGGTCAGCAGAGCTTAATGTTCTTATTTGAGGCCGGCACATTTAATGTGGTACCAGTGAGAGCACATTTGATATTGCATGCCGCTCTGAACCATTACGCGGCACTAAAAATAACCACGTAAACTGGAGGTTTACAATTCGTCATCACAGTTCATTCTGTACGGGTCTTTGTAGTAGGGGGTCGGAAAATATAGTATTACAGTTAAGTTTTCATAACAAACCGACGGAATAACTCAAACAGTGGTAAAAACGCTATACAAACTACTGACAATTATTGTTTATGAAAATTGATGTTCAGGACACCAATGAGGCAATAGGATGAATTCACAATGACATCACGGAAACTTCCATCAACTTTCGAGTTATCTGTGTAACGTTGAAAATATAGTGTTCTTATGAACTCCTAGTCTCAGGATATACTGGTTTGAATCGATTGTGAAAATATGTGGTGTGACGGTTAGATTTTGGTCCGCTCTTTCCAAACATTTGAATTCCTATACGGATAGGAATAAGCATACCGTGTTGTTTGTTGAAGCATCTAGCAACAGTCGTTAGCAGAGGAGTTTACACCGTTCCAGTATAATAAAGTAACAAAAACGAAACCTATATACGTCGAGAGAGTAACAAAAAGGGAAACTTACAGGGCGAGGGATAAAGAATAAAGAGGGACTGGTATGGCGGAAATGCATCACCACGATAGATGAAGTGATCAGCAGTGTCTAACGGCCCGCCTGCGATAACACTACAGTTTTAATGCCAACCCAATATTACAACGACGCTTTACACCGCCACCAAAGGTTGCGGTGCAAACTGCACTCATCGAACTTGGTTTAACAGTTTTTGTGTGGTTTAACTAATGGACATAGAAGAAAGATTCCACTGAAGTCGTCACTCATCTGCTGTGACACGTTTGTTCTGTTGGTCATTCAGGGCCTCCATGTGAACAATTCTGTGTTCTACCACACAAGTCCATAATCTGCCCGCCTTCCAGATAGTCTCAACCAAGCCTCGATTTTTATGTTTTTCATTTTCCGGATTGAAGCAGACAATAAGTAACCATCTACTTGGTTGAATGTAAAGTGATTAACATTGTTCTAAATTTTGCATTGATAAGTCAACACACATTTAAACTTCTGAAAGAAACTAATGCTTTCCATTATTCTCATTACAGTCAGCAAAGTCATGGTTCACGCGTTATTTTTTGTCTCATCTCTGGGTCTTCATTTCTTTACCGCTTAGAAGCCAAAGTAATTGGATTGCATCGTATTGCCAATGGGGTTGTTTCCACTTCTGACTAGAGGAAACAGCTTGCTTGCTACTCCTTACACGACCAACAGAAAATGTTATTGTCTTCGGTTACTTACGAGTGGTGGTGGTAAGAACCAAATTACTCACCTCAGATCCGTCGTTTTATTGTGTATTTTTCAGCAGCGGCCAATATTCATTCCTTGGGAAACGTTTCCTATAAATGGAACTAATTGCCACTGGCGACCGAGGGACATATCTCTGCAGCTTGAGGGTTGCATATATGAGACGACAGTGAGAGCTGTGTTACATTACGGTAGACAAACCTGGCCGCTGAGAGTAGAATACGAGAGCCGTCTTCAGATATTTGCCCACCGATATCTGCTCTCGGTCGCTGGAATCGGGTGGTACCAGAGAATTTGCAGCGGAGAGATTAAGAGGCGGGTACTTGGTGGTGGTTGTGAAACGAATTCTTCCGCTCAGTTCTCACATTCGCATAAACTTAGGTGGCTAGGCCATGTATTAAGGGTGCAAACTTGTTGTCTGTGGCATCAAACACTCGTCGACGCTACGGCAGACTGGCGTAAAGTGGATAGATGATGACCCAGCGATGAAAGATGGAATAATTTACCGAAGGGTTGATCATCGTAGGCCGAGTGTGTCTCCTTGGCTTGGGATCTCGCGACTCGCAGAGTCGGTGGTTGGCCAGATTGGATTAAATGGCAGCTGACCGGGCTCAATGTCATGAACGGTGTCGTTGTTCGACTGAGTTATGTGTGAAGTAAGTGTGCTTAATGAGGTGGTGCAATGAAAGCCGTGAATGGATTGTCTTGCTGATGACGCCTCACTGTCATCTACAGTTCGTTCGTTTAGTTGCAATGTGTTAACATCTTGATGTTGGATGTTTGTATATAGGCGAAGCTGTTTTGGCAGTTAGGTCTTTTCCATTCTCTTTTCTTTTCCTTCCATGTCCCTGCTTTTCTCTCCACGTTTATGTAGCAGTTGGACATCAGTGAGAACCTCCGATATTTTACTGTCCATGATGATTATGGTGATAAATTGCCAATTGTTTCACAAAGCCTGCATTACCTAGATTATGAAAATTGTAACTGGCGTAATACGTTTGTTAAATTCTTGCGATTACAGGGCGGATATTTGTTATGGGTGATGTGCATAGTCTCAATGTACCTGAGACGTTCTACTCGGTTTTCCATCCTGTGCTTGTGGTAAAGTGAACTTATTTCAAATCTGCATCTAGTCCGAGCTGTTTTACATTAAGTCAACGTTAAGTATCATGACCGTGTTTTAGCCGGCTTTATAAAACCACTGGTAACCGTTTGTCTGTTTTTAATTTGGCCGTTCATTTTTGTGAGGGTTGCATACTTTTGATTGAAAAGTGATGTGAAGTAGGTTCATCTCCCGAATCTTACACACTTTGTAATTTGAAGTAAGCAGTTGCAGCTTCGCATTGCACGGGACGAAAAGGGGTTAGTGGAGCAGGAGTGTTTTACAGATTGCACGTACTACAGGTCTGAATGTCATAAGATGACTAGTTGGAATGTGAACATTAAGCAATTGTTTATCGTTTGTTTTTCATTGAGTTGAGGGCAATTTTTTTAATAATGATAGTCTAACTGGTTTATTGGATTACTTAGCGAAAACGTTCTAGGAATTTTACAAAACTGTTACTTTTACTTTTCTGTGTTTCACAGGATTTATCTTCCGTGTTGACAAAGAGTATAGCTGAGATTGAAAAAGTCATGAGTATTGGCTACCAAAACCGATCAGTGGGGTAAATTTAACAACGGTCAAACGATGTCTCTTGCTTTTCAGTGCGACGAACATGAACGAACATAGTTCAAGATCACATGCCATATTCATTCTGACCATCGAATGCTGCAGAGTAAATTTTTTTCACGGTCAAATATTTTTTCCCTATCTAGTTGGGTTCTGATGGAAAGAATCACATCCGCGTGGGGAAGCTGAATTTGGTAGATTTAGCTGGCAGCGAACGGCAATCCAAAACTCATTCTGAGGTTTGTGACAACATTTAAAAATTGACTTTCAATCTGAAATTGATGTAGTCTTCAAAGTAACCATTTTTCTATGACGTCCATTCTTTTACCTCATGCTTCTGTTTGTATCATAAACATGTAAATAGTAGTTTAACTTTGACAGGTAGCGAACGATCAAACTTCCCTGGGCAATTTTTCGTGTATTCCGAATTAGAATTTGTCTATATTATGTAAGACATGCGTGTGTTTTCAACAGATTTATATTGGCTCATTAGCAGCTGTTGGATGACATCAGTACGTATGTGAGTAGGAAAGTTGAAGACAGATTTCTTATTTGAAGGTTCATCTAATTCACTTAACCAAACCTTTACAATGTATGAATTTGGTTGGTTAGGTCGGGGACTAAGAATGTCTTTCATCGCTCATTACATCATGCAGTTGTTGCCGCACTATCGGTTCACTCATCGTGAAGCAAGAGATGGTCAACGTATGGTCTGACAAAAATGAGGTGTGTTAGTTACACAATTGGGATATTCGGTGATTCATTTGGCTTCTGATTGAAAGCATTCTGAGATCGGAGTCAATGAAGTGAATGTTACTGGTCTTCGACTGATTGTTGGTAAATTGAGTAGAACCAACGAAGAGGTTGAAGGCAGGCTAGATTCCCAACCCGGATTTGTAAGGCAATGCTGAAATTGATAGTGTTGATGATGATGTTGGCATATCCTCACCAGATCTCTTTTTACCAGAAAGGAAAGACGAGAATCGAGCGCGTACTTTATAGTGCAATATACAAATGGATTAGCTAGATTTCTTCATGGAAATAACCGAGAACGCCCTGCAAGCAGAGTGGGGGTCGGTACTATATAAAATGTAGTGGACGTAAGAGTGCAATGTACACATTGAAGCAAGAACACATCTCTACGGAAGAAACTTACATAGGAATCGAAACGGAGCCAGATCTTCTCATAAGTAGATATCTTCTAATTCAACAAATGTGTCACCCAATATATCATTAAAATAATCTTAATATTGACTGATTTTACCTTCCCGAAGTAACTTGTACACTGCAGTTTGTTTTCATTCTCTACGACAAAATGAGATGTGTGGATAGTTGAGTACATCTTTAGGGTTTCTTAGCTCCCGATTTGGCTTTATCGCACATTAAATGCAGTTCATGCCGACAGGTAACAACCACATCATATAGCTTGCTGGATTCCTACCGAAACACGGATTTTTTTCCACATCGTCCTCGTTATTATTTTCAACCCAAAAGTACCATGGATGGAGCTGCCTTTGATCCTCACATAGACTCACAGGGTAGCAGAGTAATAAATGATTACTACTGTAAAAAGAAAGGGGATAAATCAGGGAGCTTCATGAAAAATAGAGAACGATTTTGCAAAGACAGGCTCGCCAATGCCTGTGACAGAACCTACCGGCGAGACGGTCGAGATTTTCATCACCCTTGAACACGCCATCACCTGACATGACGGAGATGTGGGCAGTCGAATACCGAGAAATGCATACTACGTTCGCTTTGAAAAAACCACTTACTGAAAAACAGCCAATTATTTGCTGTGTGCTGAGACGTTGTGCAATAAACGGGCTGTAATTTAGTGGCGTATGAAAGAGGTACATTCACTCAACACCAACATCGACCGTTTTTATCTTAGTTTAACTATAGATATTTCAAAATGACGTTTGCACACAGTGATTGAATTCCCTTTACTAATTTATCTCACCGTTTTATTTTCCTTCCGATATGCTTGCAGGGTGAACGGCTCAAAGAAGCAACCAAAATTAATCTGAGTCTTTCAACTCTCGGTAACGTGATATCTGCTCTCGTTGATGGCAAGAGCAGTCACATACCTTATCGGGATTCGAAATTAACTCGGTTATTACAGGGTATTATAAACGTTCTGGTTATATAATCCAACAACTAGCTTATTTTCCCATTTCTTCATGTACTTCACTGGAACATTTTATTTAATCGTAACAAATGAATCAAATAATCTGCTTTAATATGCCTTTTTCATAACATTTATGAAAACAATTGGAGTCCGAACAATTCCCTATTACGTATGAGTCCGCCATCAGCAGCGGAATGTGCATAAGCATATGTTGGGCTAGATCGACGAGCAGTTGAGCTGAGAAATCACTTCAGAGACTTAGAATGCTTACTATTGGACACGTTTCCCCACCCACCCGTTACGTCATTGGTGTTTACCACATCATCTGATGGTGCGTTGTCAACGTAATTTTTTCTCAGCAGTCAACACTGGATTTCAGCAACGTATCGATTCTCTGGAAAATTTAGTAGACACAGAGCCCTATGAGATCAGCCACTATTTGAACTCGAACGTTAAATTTTATAGCACTGGATATGTCTAATAGCCAAACTGGTATATCATACAATTCACGGAGATGCTTTGCGCCTATTGATATCTCAGTCAGCTCCATAACCCAGATTGTTCATGTTATCACCGATTCAGAGTCAAAAAATCTACCATGGTACTTATCAGATGCACTTATTCGGAACGATTTTTCAGAGTATTGATTAGCCGCTTGCTATTACTTTTGTTTGCTTATTAATTTGCCATCTTACACAATGAAGATTAAGCCAACTACTTATTTATCCTTCCTTCAGATTCACTGGGCGGTAATGCAAAGACTGTGATGGTTGCTAATATTGGACCAGCAACTTACAATTACGACGAAACCTTGAACACACTACGGTATGCTAATCGCGCAAAAAATATCAAAAACAAACCGAAGATCAATGAAGATCCGAAAGATGCCCTACTTCGTGAATATCAAATGGAGATTGACAGATTAAAAGCACTCCTTCAGAGTCGGAGTGGTGGGATTCCTCAGAATTATCAATCGCGTGGAAAACATTCCAGAGTTAATCGCAAGCGTATCCTATCAGACGGTGAGAAAGCATGAGGGTTTTTAAAACTATTTACTTCACGTAAAGAAAATTGATGAGTCGATTGTCACTAGTAGTTGGTTTTTCTATCATCGGCTGTAACTGTTATACTTGAATACCCACCTATGATCTGAATGGTGTAGACACCAGCAATCAGAAGACAGAAGTCTTGGTTGGCAAAGTTACTAACACGTAAACCGAAACGGCGTATAGAAAACATTAAGTGTCATAAGTAATTAACTGATGATGACTGCAACTCACTATATGATTTGAAACGTTTTCCGACATGAATGTATTACGTAGGCGCACACAATCGGTTGGTCTATTGTGTTAGCGATCCAGGTTAGCCAACTGACAACCTACCGACGTGATCCATCTGCTATTGTGGTTCGCCTAGCCATCACGTACCGACTGATGGACTGTAGACAAACCGTCATTGATTAGGACCCTAAATATGCCCCTTTTCAATTTTTGGCGATGTTCTGTTTGGAATTTCGCAGTTGATCCTATTCTCACAGTCATCACCAGTCATCATCAGAAACCTACTTCACAATAACGGTGCAACAAAGAAATCAAAAAGACTGTTAGGCACAAACAGTGAGATAGCAATAGAGTGGTCATGGAACATCAGTTGACAATGTGGTAAATGATGCGTTTTGTTGGATCAAACTTCTACCAATTCAAAGTATAATTTGATGACTACAGTTAACTTGGTTCTTTGCTACCTAACACGAACGTTTGGTGAACTGCTCATGGTTACGTTTGGATCCGGAAGAAGGGATGCGAATCGTTTCATCCGGAGACAACGGGTGCACGCCGTGAGGTTTTTGTGTGTACAAGAAAGAACTGTAATTAACTGAAAAAGCCAGATTACCAGCACCATTGTTTTACGGAGGAATGTCGGGTAAGGTTCAGAGTTATGTAGAGTTAATCTTTTGGTCACCTGTTTCCTACATTGGTGCTGCCATCGCAGGTAACTTAATGTGGAGGAATAATTCAGATAGTCGGGCACCTGATTGTAGGCACTTCGTGTTATAGTAGACTGAGCATTAGCATTCAAGTTCAAGGAGGCCATTAGGAATGTTGCTTCTATGTATTCTGCTAGGCGCTACTGTAGATAGATACCGCGTTTTAACATTTCCATCAGCTCCATCATGTGTCTAGCATCAAATCAATCAAAGTAACTGATTTCCCGTGGCCCGGACCAGATGTCGTTTTCCCTTCATATATCGATGCATTTTGTTAACATTCCTTCATAATTTATGGGAAAAAGTTTTCAGGGCCACATAATTGCTGTTTCTTGCATGTTACCCAACGTTCAGCGCTTCGCGATTAATCTTAATTGTTCTGTTGTGATAATAGGGTAACGAGAAACACCATATTACAGCAAACCACTGAATCGAATAGAATTTGGCATCCAAAGAAAGTTATGAACAAACAAATGATCCTTTGGTATATATATATATATATATATATATATATATATAAGCAGTTACAGGTGGCACGTGTTTTAACTACACAACGAACAGAAGGATACTTTCTTGGGGCCATAATTGCTAATGACAGTGATGTAAAGCACTATGTATTGTTAGATTTAACCGCAATGATTCTAGTCGTATTTCTCCCAAATACCCTAGTGCTTCAATAAGTGTCTTTGTCTGATTAATAATATATATTGTGTTCCTACATCGCCATCACGGGTTGTCTGTCTTTCCTCAAGAGAGACTATTTTCAGTGGCTGACGTCAGTGATCTCTTTCAGAGGAAATTATCGTATTGTTCAAAGGAGAGTCATCATGAATAATTTTGAATTCCATCGAAGTCCAGGTTTTTCACTGTTGGGCCTCTTTTGTCCAATCGAATGTATTAAATCCTTTCTCAGTTACGCTAGTTTTCTGTTTATAACGAAAGGCAACTCTAGTAGAGTGAAGTAAGTTTGAGCATCAAAGTATCCGGAAACAGAGAAGAACAACAATTTAGATGGATTTATACGTATACCCATATTACTGGCCGTAGCTGATCACGTTTTTATTTGAATTTATGTGTGAACTTCGCCAGATGGAGTTACTTCCCGAATTCTCACGCAACGCAGTAGTGAAAAGGAACATTTTAGAACGACATGATTTCAGCAAAGTGAAAAAGAGACAAAATTAAGAAAATGAATTCGGCTTACTTAAAAACAGTGACGTAGATACAGGTACGACATTGACTGCAGCACGGAGTTATAAACCAGAAAAGCCTTCAAACATGTTGACCATTCATTTAGACTGCTGTAAGCTGGTGTAACTGGGGGTATGCGTCTTCATGTGTACTTGAACTAACATTTCCAGTGACTTTTCGCTTAGTAAAATGTTAACATCCAATTTCTCGTCACTCGAATGTATGTTATACACGATCCACCTGGCTTTAGCCTTCACACTATTCATTCTATGGTGAATGGTATGCGATGGATCACGTGTTAATACCGAGTATGTGCGGCAGATTGGCGTCAATGAAACGATTTGTTAACACCAACTAGCTCAAGCTGAAGTTAGTAGATCAGCCCAGTCCAGATATAAAACTTTGAAAACAACATCGAAACTGTTATTCCACCAAACAGAACAAATATACTTAAATTTGGGGGGCATCAAATCTCAAATATGATTCCAGTGGAAGCGCAAAGTGCACAAGGCCAATAAGCAAAACAATGCGTAATTTCGATCCAACAGAACTGTTTACTTGAGACTGTTAGTAGTACGACAAATGATGCGAAATTCATGTCGAATGCATAAGCATTGTACGACACAGACTGTCCAGTGGAGACAGTGCGTTCATGAAATCCGGACTGCCCGTGAGTAAGTATGTGCTACTGGTGATCAATCAAGTTGCGTGAAAGGGAGAACAGTGTAGCTTGGAGTTACGAAAACTCATTTTGTTAGATTCGGAAGTTGAGAACTTAGCTAATTTTATTTTTCTTAAGGTACTGAGATTGAAGAGGAAGTTTCCGTTGAAGAGGCAGAGGCGGCAGATGAGGCGGAAAGAATCGAATCGTATATGAGAACACAACAAGCCAAGCTGAACGCAGAAAAGGAAGCTATCCTCAACGATCACTCACTCGTTGCAGACGAAAAATCCAGGTTGTTGGATGAACTGAAGGTGAGGTGAATCTAACTTGTTTTTGAAGCTGACTAATTGTATTCCGTGATCAGTTCAAGTAGATATCACCACACATATACAACTACACTGTGACATAATTACACAACCACTACATCTTTCAGCAATGGCCTGCTTATTATCAAGCCGATAACAGTCATTTTTGAAACTTACGGGAAAATGTCATTAGACAGCACTTGATTGAACGCGTTTGAGTTACTTTTGTGGTCTACAGTACTATCGCCTAATCGTTATGTGACTGAGTCCTCTGTGACTAGCACTCGGTTCCGCCTGTTTAACGTACACATCGTACCACGAAGCTGTAAGCTGATCGGTTTGGGAGGAGAGTATTTTCTAGGTTTCTAACAGGTGCAACCATGCCTACGAGAGATTATCAGAAGCTTACTCTAGGTCTGAAGATTCTCTTATGCACTGTTGGAGATGGCTGGAAAACCTTGTGTATGCGAAGCGAAGAGAGAGTTGAGCTGTCTTATTAAGGTGAGGTCAACGACCAGTGGCGCGATTAGCTTCTAATGCTTCAAGTGTTTCTGTTGTCAACCTGATATCTAATCGCAATACCTCCACAAGAATGTTTAAACAGACGTTAAACAGACCTCTGTAGTCGACGTGCGAGAAAATGTGTAAAACCACTTCATTGGGTAAGCCGCGGATAGGACTAGCTTACTGAAGGCTGTGACATGTATTCTTTGAGCTCAGCAGTACCGTTTCGTTTTTATCAGTGATGGTGAAAGATTATATATGAACGAACCTGATACGTGCAGATTCCATTGGCGTAATCATGAGAAGAAAAAGCGTGCGTCAGTCAGCGCATTGACAATGAATGTTCGCCGACCGTACGAAGCATTTCCAACCATTCAGTTGAACGGAGGAGCCTTTTTAAATTGCAGCGAAGCAACTGACTCTCATATTCAGGCACTGGAACACTGTTGTTTATTATATCTTTAGAGCGTTATGGGACTCGGAAAGCATTACAGGTCACGTGCCGCGTATTAAGAAAATAGGGCTACTTTAAAAAATGACGTAAATACATCTGTTACTGTGATAAATCACTTCTTGCTTTTAAGTCAGTCGGTTTACCTCTTCATAACATGGTATACCCAGTGAAGAGGCAGAAAAGAATGTTGAAGACTTGAGCCCTAGCCATCTGACGATGATTTCATGTCAAAACGACTGACAAAACTACTCGGTAAGCGCAGCGTGGACTAAGTGATGATACATACCTGATTGCGAAGAACCTACTGCCTACTAGACCATATAGTTTTGGGTCAATGTATCAGCACATTGGGATAACGATATAATTTTGTTGTGCCTGTCTTACATACCGTTTCGTACAATTCATTCTCTGTGAGAGTTGATCAAACTAAATCTAGCTTTATTCAGTTTAATGACTTTTGTTCGTTTGTTACAAAATCATTATTCCAGAGGATGTCACTGAGTGACTGGGTGGCCCTTTAATTTTATCACAAGTGTATACTCTCACTGTTCACATTTTTTACTTCGTTATTTCAACCTGTTTTTACCCGCTTTTATAACTTGTTGATTGCTTTCTTTGATATCAGTTTCTGGTCTCTCTTGGAATTTTATAATTCACCAAGTCTACAGTTGCGGTGAAAATAGCATGTGTGTATGCGTTTTCTACCAGTCGACTGGTATGGACATCCACTTTATAGACAGTCTACTCATCTTGTAGCTATTCGCATCAAATTTACAAGCGACCAAGAACCTCTACTCATATGTCACTGATCATCCATGTTATATCCCTACGATGTACGTTTTTGGTAAATTGAGCGGTTATACTTAATCAATCGGTCTTGTCTGTGCATATAGGCGGATGTATGCTGGTTGGCCATAAGTAAGAAAGTGAAACGCAAATCTTTCGGAAATAAAAAAGCAGAACGACTCCGTGAGTGAGTTCTGAACTATTAAAAACAGACGTGAGCGTGGCACATGAAAATTTTCGATAGAGGAGCACGTATCGGTACATTCTATGAATGATTCGGAAAATAAGAAACTTTACATTTGATCTGACAAATCTGACTAAGTCTTCAAAACAAAACACATCACCACAAATCAAGAAAGGAATTACATTTGTCGTGTTCCAAAGGTTTCATTAGGTCTCTCAACCCAAATTTAAATATTCACTGTTTCCTTCCATAGGTTATATCTTACCAACCGAGTCTCACCATCTTTTGCTTTTGAGATAATAGTCTCAGTGTCATACTAGCCTGCAGTATGGTTAACCGGCATTGACCAACTGGAACACAAGGACCTCCATTCACGGGCTCCTGGACTTATTTATTCGTATTTACGCTGAACGAGACATGTGAATGAAACCGCTTATGACGCAGCGCAGGCCACTTGCGATCGTGTTTGCGGGGGAACGTTTGTCACTAGCCGTGTGTATTGGCGGTGGAAAGTTTACCATGGGATCAGCAATTGTCGACGTTTGGAACAAATGACCACTTCTATTTTGTTGGGTACAGGTGTAATACATCTATGACCAACCAAAAAGTCAGTGCGTTTCAAACTTTAAATAAATCCTCTTTATTTACTTACTACTTTAGGTTGAATGTGTAGACTTTTCAGCGTATACTGCAACCGATGTGTAAAGTAATGCGACACATCGAACCTTAACACTACGTGAATGAAGTTATTTATGTAAATTATGAAGCACTAAAATTGTGTGTAGAACGTTACCGGAAAAGGGATGTTTGCTATCATGTGGGTAGGATACTGTCAGGTTAATCAAATCTATGCAGCAGCAGTGGAAGTTATCCTAACCGATCCCACAAAAGTGTACGGTAATCATTTTTTGCTGTTGTCACTTAGATATGTAGGTTTTGTTGACGAAAAGTATTTTTTCGAGTCGTTTACGACACCTGTGGACTATTCAAATTTCTACTGATTTGCTCATTCTATGCTGTGAAAGGCAAAAGAGGAGAAATATAATGCTCATGTACTGAGGTGTGCCACGTCATTGCAACATTGATTGGTCCATACATTCACAACAGTCATGAGGATAATCAGAAATTAATGTGGCTCGGGTCGCCATTCGACTCAGCAATGATGAGAAAGTGACAAAAACAGTTCATAGTAAGATCAGCTATAACAGCTGGAAATTGATTTACAGCCACCTCCATCGAATGGGCCACACCGCCGCGTCAGACAGCACGGTCTGACTGACCACGATGTCTTCGAACAGGTAGGTGAAACATATATGCTTTGCTTAACGAAACAATCGGTGTTGGTTTTGTTTGGTTTCTATTAAGACCAGACATTTTTTCAAAGACCATATTATTAACCGCGTTGTTTTGACTAGTGTGACATTCCTCTTCTGCGAATGGCATATTGGTGGTTTGTCTATCATTTATGTCCCTTGACTGCGTATTAAGTTACTACCAACCGTAATCGCTTGCTGTTTGGCGTCGCGTTGTTTTCGTGTTCTGTTGTCCACGTTCAGTCATTTTGAGAGGTTCCGAACTAAGTGTACGTGATCACGAAGTGAACGGTTCGTGTAGCCACCGTGTGATTCAGTATATTTGCGACAAGTACCTCCCAGTCGCCAGAACAACTCGGTTAACCATAGGGCTCTAAAAAAGAAGATCGACCTTCACGGTTTCACAATGTAACATGCAGATAAAATGAATCGGCCTTGATGATTTTCAGGATTGGCATGCACACACCTCATCGAAAACTTTGAATTATCCCAATCCACAGTATCTTTAAATTTGAATCGATTTTTGTGATCTCCGAATCTGTAGCTGAAAGAGAACCGATTACAAGAAGAGCATGCTCAAACGCAACAATTGGAGGCCAAGTTGCGTGCAATGGAGAGCAAATTGCTTCGTGGTGACCAGTCGATTGTGGAACACACGCGAATGCAGGAGGCTGCGTTGGCCCAACAACGTACTCAAATGGCCGAACAGCAACAACGTGAACGAGAAATCGTGGCACGAATGGAAGCGACAGAGGGAAGCATGGTCAATCTGCAAGAAGGTTTCAGCTCATTGAAACAGGAGGTGGAAGTAAACACTCGAAAACTGAAGAAGTTATATGAAAAATTGCAGGTCATACTCCCACTAATGGCAGCAGCCGTAATTGTTTGTATCCATCTTGATTCTATTGCGTATATCCCTGTGAATAACCTGTCTCACATCTCGGTTCATTGAATACTAATTTCGCAGAAGATGAAAGCAAGTCCACTATCTACAGTGATATAGCTGTCTTTTCTATTTTAAGGATATTTGACGTACGACATATCCTTCATGTAAACTGGGGAGTTGCATTTATGTGATAACAAATGTAACAGTTCTACTTTAGAACTGCACACTTTGATCGCTAACTAGAGAAGCAACAAGCGCGTTGAAATACCTCACCACTGATGCTTAGTTTTATTCTCATACATTGGATGATATCTATTTTGGAGCACTCGGGAGATCCTGAAAATTGGCAATTTTATGTGGTGAAACCACGTATTGAGAATTTCAACCAGCCGACCGATACATCTTGCATTATTTGTTGAGCCTTCTGTCCACTCGGTCGCCGTCAAAGACAGCAGTATATCAGGGGTTCTCGCTACTGCTCAAATGTCGTGCAGTCAGTAAGAAATAAGCGAGCATTAACCAGATAAACAATAAGAGAGTAAATGGACGGGAAGTGATCGATGTATTAAAAGCAACGGTTTCTGTATTCACTCTTTCAACATCAAATGTTTACGTTTTTCAAACAAACAACAAAACGTCGTCGACAAGACGACTGTTTTACGACTTTTCCCTGCTTCAGTAAGTGTACTCACTCCACAGACAACTCGGCCAGACAACTACAACGTTCACACCACTGAGTCTGATAACGCTTCATCTCACCTAACATCACTACCTGTCGATTCCGTGTGTCGCGAGGATCTTAGTTTGGGAGATGAACCCGACCCCTTGATGAACGACATCATTCTTCTACGGCCGGTCATCATCTGTGTAGTTCTCACCTCGTATCAGACGACCTCATCATCGCCAAAGAGTGCGATGTGTGACAGACGAGTAGCATTATGCAAACTAAAGGGTTGAACAAAGAACGTACTGAGTAATTATTAATTCCTAATCACTTCACTGCTTGTCGGTTGATGTCACACGGTGCGAGCAATCGAGTGAAGACATCGATGGTTAGAGATGCCTCATGTCTGCTATCCTGAACGGTCAAGTTTTGAAGCCCTGTGATAAGACGTCCCTCACAATCGTTTTATCTACGAAACCCTTAAACCCCACACAAATGCCTGTTTGTTACCAGATATGTCTCAGTTTGGCAAATGTCGTTATAGACTTAGAGATACCAGCTATTATTTTGCCCGTCATATCCGCGCATCTGCTGCCGGAACTCCCAATATGCACAAACCGGACAGGAACCTACATAACTTCATTCTCTAACGTTAACTCTACGTAACCACATCAATCTTGCGGAAATATGTTACACCTTGATGTTGGAATGCGTGTTCCGAAGTATTTAGCAGAGTGCAAAATAGCGTCTAGCATTGTCTGTACCACTGGAGAATGACTAAACATCAACATCTTGACGTCAGCATAACCAATATCAGTCAGTTTTCCACCCGGTAGGCGGTTCACGGTGGCATCATGCCCTGGTAATGGCTGTGATCATTCTATTTTTAATGGTTTTCGCAAGAGCCCTTGACTCTTTTCTCGAAGGCACGAACTATTATCTAGCGATCGCGTTAGAAACGGATTGTCTGCGTTATCCACACAAGTGGAAAAAACTATGTCAAAGTCTCTATTAAAGTTTCACAACCTTTTTTAAAAAGTGCTGGCAAGAGGTCATTTGACCAGACAGCTCTGTTATGCCTGAGAGCTGAAACGAGATTGCTGACCACAGTTTTGCCTAAATATATTGACCAAGGTACCACAGTGAAAGTTTATGGTCATAACACGGCGGAAGCAGAAACCCAGCTGAATTGATCATTAAAGTGTTCTCTCCAGCATTGTGACCCTCATGTTATAATTATGAATGAGTGTGCAGTCTATCTTGCTGATGGTTTCACTGACAGTCGAACATCCTGGACCAGTAGTAACCAACAGTTTGAATAGTCTGCTAATATTCCTTGGGGCAGAAGCAGTTCCCATTTCCCTAACTGTCACGATTAGCCATGTTTCGTGATCAGTGATCGAGCTAGATTTAGGCCTTCTATTAATATCCCTTTTAAACGTGTTATGTTAACTACCAGGAAAGATGTTCCGTCTGACGTCTAACAACCCCAGGGATTTCATTGAAATCCAGTGTGTTTTTAGCCAACGAAACATCGTTCCACAAGTTTTAGCGCCTGCTTCATGAACTGCGTGTAAGATTTGGGTCCGACAGGCATTAGGATCTATGAGGTGAGAACTGCTTAGCTTACTTTCTAGGTTAGTTTGTTACTTATATTGTACTGATGGTTCTGCCAGTGTCTCAACAACCAGTGGCTACTGTCTATGGGGTCTGTTGTTAAGCGAACGTAAGAAAAAAACAGCGAACCAACACGATCTGTATCGAAGTATGTAGTCTAATAAAAACAACGGTTTTTTAACTGGGCATACTACCTATAACTGACAGTTATATGGTCCGTCTGAGGCCAGACGTGATTCGGAGAAGGGGGCGCCAATTATAATAATGACGCACACGATGTCTACAGCTAGTGCTAGCCCACTCAATCAGTACGTCCCATCTCTTATTACCAAGCCCCAGGAATCCGTCTTCTCTTGCTCGAGCCTAAAAAACAAGTGAACATGAGTGCTTTCAACGTCTGAACTCAAAAACAGACGGGACAACAGGCTGATCTAGCAAGAACGTTAGATTATTTAATTTTTAGTCTGCCACAACTCAGAGATTAGAATCCGGGACAGTGATCAACACATCGAACAGACATCACCCGCCCTGTCTATTCTATACTGGTTGTACAAATTGGGTGACCTAACTGCCGCCACAACCAGTCAGGCTGGAATAGGCATAGTCCCCAGTGCAACCATCACATCCGCAGTAGTCGACTGTGCGCCGTTCGCTTGCTGATTTTGTTAAGGTTAACTCTGGATGCAAAATCTTCGGAAAACTTTTCATTCTGTATGTCCGCAGAACGACTGACTGCAATGGTATCGGTGTCAAGGGCACATTTTATCCGGATCTGGCCGTTTTACTTAGGTTGGTATATAGCTTTGATTAAGTCTTTTGGTTACCCGTCAAATCTTGTTTAGGTGACAGATTCGGACTGGCGTCAATTCACTCGCAAAATGGTGGGTGGTTGCTGCGCGTGTAATTACGACTAACTATATATGTTGTGAGAAATGTAGAGTAATTACAAGATATGGGGTTCGAGAGGTGCGTGAGGACCACATTTGACAGGGCAGTTGAGAGAAGAGATCAGTAGTAGCATGTTTTCACTTATCTACCATTTTGTATGTAACACACAGGGCTATCCAGTTTTTATTGCCGGACGGCCCGTGTGGCGTAGAATTAACACTATTGTGAGTATGTTTAGCAGTATGTGGGCTGAGGTAGTACCGGAACGCCAAGACTTAGGCAGCAAAGTGTTTTGGGTTCTCATCCAAAGCCTTCGACTTGAAAGCCTGTTCCGCAAGGTAGGGTGTGTGTAAAAGTTTAATAGAATTAGTTCTTTTTCCGGAAGAATGCCGAAGTTCTTACAACCCACGACCTGGATGAGCAAAGAGACTGGTTTGTCAGACCGCTACCTATTGGCTTGCCTGGTACGAGGAACTCTATCGGTGTGGTCGCCACACCGTCCAATTTATCTTTAAACGTCATCGAGGTGTGCAAGGCGTCACATCACTTTGATGTCCACTCTCGTGACGCTTCCTACTCATTGGCCTTAGATGCAAAACAACCAGTCGTTACTTGCAGGCAACCAAATTTGGGACTGTAAGTCTCGTACGCCTCTCGCAATGTAACCTGGTGACTCATATGACTGCTGACCAAGAAGCATTTAGTAAATTATTCGCTGTCTTCCTCTGATTGTGTTTGCAAGTTAGTGTTGGTTAATGAAGATCGGAAATGGGCACATCAGGGATGTTCAGTCTTTAGTGATAGGTTTTGATACCCAGTTGTTGAGTGCTCACGTTCGTGTGTATTATATTCTTATGCATATATCCATAATGTGCCCCTCCTTCTTTGTACTTCACAATTAAGACTGCTGTTTCCTTCGCTGTTCATGGTTCTGTGATATTTTTACATTAGCTTAAACCACTGGGGATTTGTTGTCGATGATTATTAGAATGATTGATGAGTCCTCTCCGAGCTTTTAGCTTGGTCTGACATCAAATGGAGAAGCAGAAATTTTCTCTATCAATTGAAATTGTCGTTCTCGTTATCTGAGCGACCATCCAGTTCATCCAAATTAAGTTATTCGGGAAAATTACCACGTTATTTCATCCTCAGGATGATAAGTCTCAACTTAATTGATTACGGGGCAAGTTATTCTCGTAAATTTAAATCGGGTGTTGTACTAACAAAATCCATCTTTATTATGAAAATAAACATTGCTACTGACGTACAAAAGCTCATGTCCAGTTCCAATTAATCATTGTTTTCGTTTGTCTTTCTCTAGACAGATTTCATTTGTAACTTGAGTGTAGTAATGTATAGTAGTGACTTTTTTCAACGCCACCGTATATTCTCTTTTGATGTGAGACATATGATTATGTAGAATTCAGAGCACTATGTTAACCGAGTGACTAAATCCGCCCGTTCCGCAAATGTATAGTTCGCTGTCATTTTGATTACCAAGTAAAAACAAAGACACGTTGTGTAGAGCATAATACGTGATCGTCAGAACATATATTACATGTGAACTTGCTTTATGATACTGCAAAATAAGTCATGTTTTTCAGAAATCATCATGAAGTTTCAAGATGGGTTGGTGACGTGGCACAGATGTCCTAATTTAGTCTAAACTTAGACTAGATTTAGTTTAAGTTTAGTCTTATTTGAGACTAGATTTGTTTAGGTAAATGAAAGCTAGGTTCGCTCATCTTCAAAACACCAACTCAGCCACATTCTGCCAGCGGAGCTGTCACGCCTTGTGTCATATCCATCACGCAAGATCGAGAAACCAGTTCCCCAAAGTTTTTGAAATGATGCCACTCTGACGTGTATTTGCACTTGTACCGACTTCGTAAACGAGTGGTTTTTATTCAGTTTCCATCATGTTTACAACTACAGTCCGTGGTGTGTCCGCGAAAGAAAATCAGTTCACATTTAGGCAATAATGATTAACTGTAGCAGTGGGAACAAGTGTACGGGAGAGCGATAACTCAACAAGCAAGGACGGTGGTTGGATTGTACGGTGGGCGGCGTATTGTCAACATGCATGGATAAGCAGGCTATGGTTCAGCGGTTCAACCAGAACTGTCACATAACTCTGTTTAATCAGACGTAGCTAGAGGCGCGGTTACGGCAACCCTGCCTTACCATAAATAGTGAATCCTACAAGCGTGTACATAGCATGTGTTGTCATTGTGCGCATGCTGAACAGGTTAAAACAGCCCCTGGCTGAAGTCTCTTTGTGAGTTATACAGAACTGTGAGTGAGAACATCAGTTGTCCGTCGGCAACTGAACCTGATGAGACATTTGGCACTTTGGTTTACACTTCGAGTTTGTGTCTTTACTGTCCCTAGTCGGAAACTAGACAACGCTACATTGAGTACTTTAACGTCCCAGTGTGCACACTCGCTGTTATATGACGTAATTAAAACATGCATTTTTACTCTGTCGTTAAACGTATCTGGTTTATTTCAACTGAGAAGAATTCCAAAAGTCATTTGTTCCATGATGATATGTCCCGAGATGAGTTTGCAAGAAACCGTTGTTTATCATGAGGGTAACAGCCATTTGATGGGCAATAACTTTTGCACATCGCTCCTCTTTCCCAGCGTGGCAATGTACGCACTTGTCGAGGGTGGAAAACACAGACGGCTTATTATTCAGGCTTCAGAGAGTGACAGCTACTTTATGCTACACTCGTTTATGTTCCTTCGCATGCCAACGTGCAATGTCTGGTGATTTAATGGCTAATTTGGTGCCTGGATAACCACAAAGCCTGAACGAACCGCTTTGATTGCATAGTTTAGGTTATTCGCTTCCACAAATGCGTTTTTATTTATTTTAGGAAGTGAAACAGGAAACTTTAGCGGCTCAAGAAGATGGCGTACGAAAGCGCCAAGATCATGAACGAATTCAAGAGGAACTGACACGGGAAGTGAAACTCCGACTACTGATTTTGGACAATTTTGTGCCACCCGAAGACCGGGCGAAATTGGAAAGTCGCGTTTACTTCGACGATAATACCGAACAGTGGAAACTTAGACCACTTGTACAACCAGGTGGTGAACACGATACAAACCAGTGTTCCGAGTAAGTTTTATTGTAACCCGCTCACCCTGCAATTCTTCAGCCAGACAGACACGAAAGTACGAATGAAATTTTGGCTATAAAGAACAGTGATGTAACAGCGGAACATTTTTTCTGGCTATTTGGTTAATGTCACACGAACTGCTACTCAGATTCTGTAATCTCTTGCTAGTTTTTTTAGCGTGCAAATTGTGATAACTGTGTTCAGCTAACCTCTCCAGCGGTTTTAGAACATTCACTGGCCGCCATTTTCAAGCCACAGTAAGATGCAGGCGCACGGGTAGCAATTATTAGACGAAGTAGGAAGCAGATGGGCAAATCCGAATCTTGATTGTTTCCTTCAGCTTAACCCACGCAAAGAGAGAAGTGTTTGTTACGGCAAATTCGACTGTTTGTTCGATATCTTCTTGCGACGATTCATAATTTATGAAATAGGCGCAATTATCGTGCTCTAACTTTGTACCGTTCTACAGCTCAAACTGTATGTCTTCCCATCTACGGTAATTGTTTTCTTTGCAGTAACTGATAAGAGTTTGATTCATCACCTGATGTGGCGGATTACTACTATTTTTGTAGCCACAGACTACCAGAAATGTCAGCTTGTTTGAACTGGTTCGCTCTGTTCTGCTCACAAGTTGCTACGGTCAGTTGTACCGAGGAAAAATAGGTTGTTTGCGAATTTCTTTAAAACCAGTAGTGAAAAAATCAGTTTAGTGGAAGACTGTCCCGGGATTGACCCATCTAGGCCCACAAGACAGACAGCTACATTACTTTATCTACAGTGTTCACAAAATGGTGAGCCAGACGTGTCACCTTATCCAGATCTGTTTGATGAGAACATAGGCTGAAAACCTTGGATTGATGACAGACGTAAGCCGAGAACCATAAACATCACCTACTTATTCTGGCACGGTTTGTGTGATCAGTGTTTACAAACTGCTGCGGGTAACCGTATCATGAAATTCGTCAAGATATTCGATCAGAAGAATCATTGAATGTGCCAGGTCATTGTAACCGGTGCAACTAGTTAGGTACAAAACGGGTGACCACGCGCACCTTCGGTACATGGGTTGACGCTTCACGCATGATCACGTGGTGGAACTGCAGAACAACCAGAACCATTCTGGAGACGTCAGACTCGATTTGTCTAGACAATTTCTAAAAACATGATCGAATCAGTCACGTGTAAGCAGCTATAGACTAACCATATCTTATAGCATGTGCATCATTTCAAACTAAATTCATGGAATATATAGCTGTTTGAAATAATACATCGTCTTTTTTGTGTTGAAAATATTTGTCGGCACTCATTCGAGATCTAGAGGTGGAAAAAATAAATGCATATGTCTAAATTAACTCTACATGTCTTTGTTGTCACACATCATACGTAACCACAATCTATCATCCATGTTCAAAACTGACTACTGTTGTCTACTTTTCATCAGCGGTGTCCACTTTCCTCTTATATATAGAGCGCCCGCTCGAGGCACATCAGTGTGACTTGCACTGGAGAAACCTATTAAGATGGAAGACGAGGCACAGAGTCTGACTACAACGATGCGACCGAATTATACACGGAGCAAAATCTAAGGCGCCGTTGTGTGTCATCCAAGGCTTAGTGAACACATTTACTTAAACCACAGTTTAAAGCCTTGACTGAATCCTTTTATATGAGCGAACTATGAGTGGGAAATTCGAGCTTCCAAATTCATTAAAACATAACTAGTAGCCATTACCTATCAACGCATTTGGTAAAGCTCCCGTTTCACAGCAGTCATCTAAGGGGATTAGAACGTACATATTTTGGGTGCTTGGCTACGTACTCACTGAATCAAACCTCTTAGTGTCTAATGGGGCTTTCAGCGGTTGAAGGTGAACTTTAGGAAGACAATCGAATATGTGGTCATGCGCTTCGAAACTCTAAATCACTACTCTGCGTTTCTTTTGCATGTGCTATCTGTCAGGTTGGACATTACTATTCATAAGTACACAGACTGTTCCTTATGACTTTGTTCACGTGCCGGTAGTTCATGTTTTCCTTCCTCTTTAGTCTACTACGTTTATCACTGTCACTATCAAGGCTATTCATTGTCATAGGATTTACAGGAAGGACCAGAAAAGGAGAAGTATGCAGCCAGTTCACTCATAACCTAATACTACATGACTGCTATCTGGCGTGTCGTGTTATTTATGTTCAATCACTCCTTTTCCATGAAACAGTCCCTCTGTTTACAACGGCTATCTGGATCCTCCTTTACGTCCTGCACTAAGTGGGCGCCGTCCGATGTGCCAGGCTGCCCGAATGGCTATCAAACTGGATCCAAATCCACGGTTTCGAGGCGAGCAGTTGCTCAGTTTGGATCTGGATTTGCCAAGTAGAACAACCAGTGATTATGAACCTCCTCAACTGGCGCCTCAAGTGGTTGCTGCATTAGAAGCTGCTTTGCAGGACGAGGAGGATTTGGAGCTGGATGGAAGGTCAGTTTGAGTGATTAGACCAAGTCTGTGAGTTATTAGGTACCATTTGTATGTTAATTCCGACCCTAGAAAACCAAAATCTGTCTCAGGTAGCGAGTGCAAAAGTTGTCCTTAGCCGAAACCGATTGAGAGACAGAGTGACCTGTGTACTAGTTTATTTACAGTACTTGTCAGCAGTAATGATAGGGCATAGGAAAGGTGTGGTTTAAAGTTGAGAGCCTGGTTATTTTCACTACAATCCGATTAATAGTACTGTGACCCGATTATTCACGTCCACTGCAAGAAAGAGCTGGTCTACTAATCCCACGCCAAAGTAGATTTACGGGAAATGTACAGTTTATGTATTAGACCTCTTCCTTATCCCCTCACCTGTACCTCCAAACTAGGAATCTTTCGTCTTCCTATGGTCATATAACGATAAGAATCAGTGCAAAGTGTCAATGTACCGCTACCGATGCTGACTAAGTGCACGTGAAGGACATGACCAACATACTTACACGAGATCAGGGGTGCATCGCACCACAGGCAAGTTGTCCAAGCAAGGCTGTGCACTAATGATATGCACTAACCAAGACAAAAACCTACCAGAATTTTTTGTTGAAAATTTGTTGCCCAAACAACATCTGAAGGTGAAGTCTGACTATATACAGGTGATGTTCACTTGGTATAATGTGTATTCGAGCCGGTGGATATCTTTACAATTGCAGTGTTCCCTAACGCTTCAAAGCCGACTGTCAGTTAATATACGCAAAACAGCAATCGGTGGGCCACATAACACAATATTGTGCATAATAACCATTACTGACGTCAACGTATGCACAAACCAGTGATGTGGTATGTGCATTTAAATATCTTATCCGAAGAATATGACGTATCTTCGAGTTCTGATGACGATGACCATCAACGACCATTGTACCATCGTACCGGAACTTGACGACTAACGAAATTTTTTCGAACTCAGAGAAAACGAGAACTCGAACATTCTGACTTGACGACAAGAACATCCACCGGAACATAAAACAAAGTCTGTGTTCGGAATTTGATAAACAAAATTCAGACAAATGTTCCATTACGACACGCATTCAGTTTTGGGGGTTTCTGGATCAGCTGGCGGTTACGCCGATGCCACTCTTCATCCAGGCTAG
The DNA here is from genome assembly GCA_013368495.1 of Paragonimus heterotremus. NCBI lineage: Eukaryota > Metazoa > Platyhelminthes > Trematoda > Plagiorchiida > Troglotrematidae > Paragonimus > Paragonimus heterotremus. The sequence goes on along the minus strand of LUCH01000193.1, from coordinate 258,272 downwards.
GTTTTCAACTGGACAGTAGCTGTGTTGCAAGGTAGTATCTGCTACATTTTCCCCAAACAGACAGTAGCAGGCAGAAATGTTTAGCAGACGATCATCATAGTCTAAGCACGAAATATGCATTGATGCATGTATGCCTACTTTACGTTGTCAACTTTCAGGACGGAGTTTTTACCATAAGCTATTCTTCAACTGCTAAATGAATGATAACTGTGAACGGGCTATCTAGAGGTAGACGGTAAAATGTCAACCGTCGGTTGGAATTCATTGGATGAACATTACGTTTTCCTTTCCTTTAAGGTATTCTCAATGTAAGTTGAGTCGGCGGTCGACTTAATGAGTAGCCAACTGATGATTAGGCTATACCTGCCTTCAGGTGTATCCAACTGACCAGTGACACTTAATGTGAGTCACAAAGGTATGACGAATGTCAATGTATGTATTAATCTTAACACGGTTGAGTGGGCTTTGTCAAATGGGTTTGAAAATAACAACAGCGTATGTGCTTTCAATGAAGTCAAGGAATGCAAGTTTTGTTTAGTTAATGTGTGGCTTACCATAAATTGTACCAGAAAAAAAATGCAATCTTCTCATAAACAATAAAAGCTATTCCGCAAGTAAATTCAAAGTTGGTTATCAACCAAAGTTATATGTAAATAGAACTCATTCAAAGAACCAGTGAAGACTGGTTCCTCTTCAGTTTCATCCTGCACGACAGCTCAGGGCGCTATGCAACAAATCTTAGTCACCATCACAAAAGTAATGGAAGTATGTCGCAATGTGTGTGAACCACGTGCGGTTCAAACGTGTTCACAAAATAGGTCGGATAGTGCGAATATTGGTGTTTATACTTGAGCTTCATGTTTATTGGGTGAGGATTTCAAGCCTGCATGCAGGTATGGTAAACGCGGACTTCATGGTAGCTACCGATCGTGAGACTATCAGAGGTTGAGCTGTGAAATTAGGGTCCGTTGATTTGTAATTGTGGAGAGCGTTTGGGTGCGTTTGGGAACCCATTGTCTGAGTTTGCTTCAAACTGACTGAAACGGTTTTTCAATTATTCTGTTACAAGACTTCTTAGGGACCAAGGGTAGAGACATACTTTGTTTTGAGAAAATGTAAAATGTACCTCGTTGAAACACAAATGATTTAAAAAGACGTATGCTGTGGCCTTTTGCTAAACTAATTTCTTTTTCCGTTTCGTACAACTTAGCCCTTCGGTTTTCAAATCACGACCAATCAAATCCAAGCGGAAGGGAAAACGGTAAGTTCGCTGGAAGGATTCGTTCTAATTAACTGGTTCGTAGCGCCTCAAAAGTGTGATGTTTTGTTCTCAGATGACTACCTGAACTTTGAAACAGTGATCCTATTATTGGACTTGTAACAAGCGAGTAGTAGGACACAAAGGAACTGGGACAAATATATTTTACTCGGTTCTAATCTGTTACACCATTCATAATAGAAAGGACTAATGAAGGGTGGCTAAGATTATGTGATTAAAAGTGGACAGTCCGTACCGTTCCAAACACAATGATATTTTAATGTTAAACATATAATCCTCGTCATCGTCATCATCATCAGCGTCATCGTCTTAGACGGTAGTACATCAGTGGTGCACTTTTCTAGGTACCTACTACACAACCATGAAGAAAAAACCAAGTACTAACCAAGAACATCAAGGCAGAGAACATAGACCTAACTACTAAAAAAACTGTCTATATTCAGAACATTCACCGTTAAGCTGCGTACATCCTGCACATGACTAATCAATCTGTAAATTAAGAGTAGATAGGGGTGTCCGATTCCCCCCTTCCTGTTCAATTTTGTCATGGACGACATTCTGGAGAGTGCTTTTCGCGAATCCAGTGGGCTTGGAGTTGAGCTTCTTCCTGGCGCTAGATTGACCGATCTGGAGTATGCGGACGACATTGTTTTACTTAGCTCCTCTGCCGAAGACATGCAGACCATGCTGGACAGGTTGAGCGACCGAGCTGGTTTGTATGGAATGCGCTTTGCACCTTCAAAGTGCAAAGTGTTGCTTCAAGACTGGGGCATTTCCACTCCTACTTTCTTTATTGCAGGTAATCCGCTTGAGACTGTGAACAGTTTCACATACTTGGGTAGTACTATCTCGTAAGCCTGTAATATTGCTGATGAGATATCAGCGACGATTGCGAAGGCACGAGTTGCCTTTGCCAAACTGCATCACCTGTGGCGTCGAAAAGACGTCCGGCTGTCACTGAAAGGAAGGGTATATAATGCCTGTGTGCGATCCATTTTGCTTTATGGTTCGGAAACGTGGCCTGTTCACAAAGAAGATATCAACAAACTTGCTGTGTTTGACCATCGTTGTCTCCGTCAATTGGCCCATATTAAGTGGACTGATTGCGTGAGCAATGTGGCCGTTCGCCGGCGCGTATTCCGGAATGCTCGGGATGCACGATCAATTGGTCAGCTAATTACGTTGCACAGCTTGAGATGGTTGGGTCATGTTCTCCGTATGCCAGCTGAGCGTTTACCGTACCGGGCATTATATACTGAGACCACCAACAGTTGGGTAAAACCGCGTGGTGGTCAAGCAACAACGTGGTCACGAAATATGAAGACCTTGACTGCTCCATTGAGCAAAGTGGGTAGGTGTCGCCTGCCTGGATGGGGTCCTCGTGATCATCCAAACCGCTGGTTAGAGACGCTATCCGAGATGGCGATGTGTCGCTGTCAATGGCGTACCTGTATCCATACCATTTCTAGTTCTTCCGGCTAGTCTTCTTTTATTAATTCTCAACCTTCTTAGTAACTTTTTCTTCTAGAATATTCCACGTCACTGTTGAGTTGAGCGGCGGCCTGAGCCACAGTACCTTTTGGTCAGGCTCATGGCCGTTATGATGATGATGATGATGAGTAACCATCACTAGTAAGAAGGATTCCTTACGCCACTTACTGCCCCATGTTACTAGGTTCACTTACGTCACAGAAAACTGGGCCAAACGAAGACAATACTCACGCCGCTGAGCCCGATTAGTCGCCGTGTCATCCAACGTCGGTAGGTATCGATAATGCGCGTCGCAAGTGCCTCATCCGGGGAGAATAATCTGTCTTACAATGGCTGACCTGTTGATTAAGGAATTCGCTTCTCTCTGCCACGTCTCACCTTACATCAGTAGGCCGTAGTATGGAGAAAAAATGCTCGATTTGGCAAAGGTCTAGCTGGCATGATTAGTACATTACTTAACAACTGGCCGATATAAATGCTTTTGAGACTGTATAGGAACTGATGAATGATTTAAGAGACGAACCATTTTTGCAGAATGCAATTGTGAGCAAGCTGGGCAACACTTTGAGTTGGAAGTATCAGACTCAATTTAGCCACGCAAATCTGCTGGGCTCTGTGGAACAGCGTTTATACAGAGCCTCGTTTATATGCAGTCAACAAGTGACGAAAATTGTAGGTATTGATGGCTCCCAGTGGCCTTGAGGTGCACTTAATGTTGTGTAACATCATCCTGTCATCGGGTGGGTAAAATATATAGGGAAGGCAAACTGTCGTTCAATTTTCTCATGTAAGAAACAAAATAATTGATAAACCTATAAACTACTATATTATCAGCATATTGCATATGAAGACTTACACCAGGAATATCATCGGACAGCCACATTTGGGTCATGGTTAAAATTATATTCATCAGTAATGAACCCGTAAGGTTACTTTCTGGACAATCATTCAAAATAAAAATGGCTGCTATTTGTGCAAAATGTGTGAGTTCCATGGGACGACCAAGAGGGATACGCAAAGATAAATTCCGGCTGGGACTAAAACCACACAAAAACTCCTATTTCTGTAAGTGTTTCGTTCGAATCAGACAATCGATCTCGATAGATAGCATCATGTGAGAACCTACCGATATATTCTAATGGGCCTTTCGGCTTCCGACTCATATGTTTAGCTCCACTTTTAGGCAGAGCGCCCCAAAAGTGACTCCCACTGCACCACTTACGGTCGTTTAATGTATACTCCAATAAATATGAGCAGGAGGCGTGTGGGTAGAAGTCTTCCTGGTCCAGTCGTCAATTCTGGTTAGCTGGATAATGGGCTAGTATGAAACTGAAATCTTTATTCCCCGGAAACGATAAATAGCGAGACTGCAACGATGTAATGTAAGTGTGGAATCAAATTTAAAGAAATACGGTGCACAAACTATTTCAGTAGATAAGTACATATTAGTGCACTCTAGAGTGTATTGAGAAAGAAGCGGAAATCTGTCTTTTTATTAAAGACGAAACAAAACCTTCGGAATCCATCGCATCGATAAGTCTGAATTAATAAAAGGTTGAAACCCACTACGACACAAGATATCAAAAAGAAGAGTTAGTGACTTATCAAACACTGAAGATTGTTGGTTGACATGAATAGAAAAATATGTATCTGACTTAACTTACTCTTATCTCTCTCATTGCCTCCCCGTTGATGGTATACTATGATATCAATCTAGCCGATTCACTTCACCTCATTCAATGCAAAACCGTACTTGCATATCATCCCGACATATGACATATAGAGTTTGTTTGCGTACCACCAGTCAGTGAAACCGATTGACACTCTCTATGGATTCATACTTCAGCTCAGGTTAGGGTTTACGGTGAACTGTCTGACAGTTTCAACATCAGGAATGGTGTACATCAAGATTGTCCACTTTCACCATTTTTTAAAAAAATTGTCAAATATGAAATAATGGAGGACTATCTGCGGCACTCACACTATGCCGGCGTGGACCTCCTGCCGAGTAGAAGACTAACTGATCTTGATCATGCTGGCGACAACGTGTTGCTATTCTTAAGCTTTCAAACAACGAAAAACAATGCTGGACGTTATTTCGCGTGCTGTTGAATACTTAGGAATATGCTTTGCAGCCTCAAATCGTGAAGTGCTTCTGCGAGACTGTCGTGATTAAGTAGATTTAATGTTAGTTAAGGAAGTCATAGAGGTTGTTGGTTGGTTTGTGTAACTGGGAAGCTGTATCAGCGGTGTCGGAGGCGTTGGAAATTAAATAGAGCGGTGTATTTCCAAGGCTATAGCGGTGGTCGCTAATTTAAAAACATCTGGCGAGAGAAAGAGAGAGAGAGACAGATGTTTAAAGGTCACGTATATAGAAGGACGTTCAGGGTTATATTATATTACGGCAGCGCTACTTGACTGTTGAGGGTAGAAGAGGTGAGCCGTCTTCAGATACTTGAGCACCGACGTCTACGTTTAGTCGCTTTTTTAAGGTGGCATCAACGAGTAAGTGACGGAAAGGTTAGGAGGCGGGTATTTGTTAGTGATGGTCAATCGAGTTCTCTTTTTCACTCCTTAAATTCTCTCAGACTTAGCTGGTTTGATCATGTACTAAGAATGCCAACTAGTCGTTTGTGATATCGAGCACTCTTTGCTGGCGCTGCGGTAGGTCAGCAAATGATGACCTGGCGTAGAAAAATGAAATCGTCTACCGAGGGGTTGACCAAAATAGGTGGGGTTTGTACCCTACGCTATGAATCTCACGTTCCGCATAGTCAGTGGCTGGCGAAGTTAGGTGAGATGGCGGCTAATCGTGCTCAGTTTAGTGAGTGTTGTCGTTGTTTGCCTGAGTTATTTGTGGAGTGAGTGTACCTAATGAGGGTTAGTAAAAGCCGTGTAGGCAGCTTGATGTTGAAAGTTAGGTCTCTTCTTTCTTCTTCTCTCTTCATATACATGGTTTGCTTTTTCTCCATGTTTATGTGGCAGTTAAGCATCACTGAGAACCGCTGATGTTTTACTGTCTATGATTATGACGATGATGATGATAAGTTCATTACCATCTGTATCTACTCGGCAAAGTATTTCAGCGTTCAAGAGTCGTCTTAGAAATTGCAGACGAAGACGGGTCAGGTACCGCATCTTTCGTGGGTGTACTGTTCCATTTTCACTGACGTACAACAGCTTGTACAGCACTATTGCGCAGAAGACAGCTTGATTTTTGCCTTAAAGCAACTCTAAGGTCTCTGGAAAGTAGGATTAACCTTCGCCACACAAGGTCGAAATAGCTGTTGCTAATGTTTTGACGTTTTGTGTGGATGTCATCATTACGCTTGATTTGTAAGCCTTTTTTTCATGGTCGTTTTGTTTGTGTGTGATCTTTTCTACCACCATGATGTGGTAGTTTTTCCAATGCGTTGAGCCGGTTGGAATGACTATGATGCCATCGCGCCTTCTGATCATTTAGTTTCAACTATTCCACATAGGTCAAAAAAAGTCGAGCCAAGAGCATTTACGTTCACGTGTTTGGTGTAGTGCTATCTCACAGGAACCGATAGCCAAACAGGGTGATGACTACAAAGTACACACACGTTGGAGGCGAGCCTTGTCTGTCACAAGAGTACATATCACACATGGCACGTAACGTCATGTGACGGCAAGCTGTTCTGACCAAAAGACCACCCACAGGAAGGCACTGTTTTCTCGGCCATGCAGTATTTGCTCTAAAGGCCTTAGTAAGTTGTAGCTACAAGAGCCAATAAGGCAGTAGAGACTAATTCGCATGTGGATGCAACCGACCTTTACTCTTGGTTGCGCGCAATACGGTAATCCATCGATGATGTTAGTCAGCTAGATAGCTAGAACCTATTTCCCGAAGTTAATGTTAACAGCGTAGCTTTCAAGCTTCCAGGTTCTGCATCGCTACTTTTTGCTTGACTGGACACACGTATGTTGAATACGACGTGGTGCGTTACAGCTAAGCATCAATGAGGCGTCTCAGAACTGGTAGTGGTTGTGTTGCGAAATAACTACGCTTATTAGTCAGCAGTGTTTGGTCGTCCGGGCGGTGAGACCAGTGGGCCTTATTATCACTAACATGTTCTCGTCACGAATGGCGACGACCAACGTGACGTTACGTAATAACCACTCTGCTACTGAGTTTTGTTTCCTGTTATGTATTGAAAGACAGAAATCCTGCCGGCGATGATATTTGTAGTATGAGTTGAGAAACGTCATCCAGGCTTTAGAAATACTAGCTATTGTCTCATCAGACATTGCACCAAGGTCGAAAAACCATTAGCCTAGATGAATTTCACGATCATCTTTCTTAGGTTGCCGTCAGGGAATAGAGAGTAGCTAACCATTTTTGTCATTCTTGAAGCGACGCCTGTAAGGTTGCAAGTGAGAAAATTACATTAAACTCAAGACTTGAATTCTCCGACCAGTTCAATATACGCTGAGCTGCATTTTGGCTTTTTATAGTACCAAAAAAGTCAATAATGCTTTTCAGATACTCATTGGCTTTATCAAGGAGAGTCACAGTGGATTCGGTTCAGAGTTAATTAATACTGTATTTCCACAGCGGAATACATTTGGTCTCCGTGAGTGGCGTGAAATACGTTGCTTGAATGAGAACCGTTGGAACCATTCATAGCCAACATTCTATGATTTTCATATAGATTGAACATCACCCACAATTGATCGCAGCTGTTGCATTCCCATAGACTTTCCAGTCGGCCCCTTTCGAACAGCAGAAGCACTAGACTCGAGTTTCGTTCTCATTAGAGCTCGTCAGTAGTACAGCATATCATCGCCACTACCGGGACTTGAACCACGGACAAGCTGTTCATGAGGCAACCTTGTTTACCGTTGCGCCATTGATCTCACATTAGGCACGGCCAAATTATCATATGTGAACGCTCAACCACTTTCGCTTGTGAGTAATGATCAGGTTGCTCGATCATTGTTTCAATTCACTGAATACTAACTTAATTATTTTGGAACTTCTGTTAGTATTATGTCTGTTTATTGCGACTTAGTGCGAGCAATCAAAAAAACATGGGAAAAGAAACACGGACCTGTAGTACCCATGAGAACTGTTTTTTTTTAATGTCACACTGAGATTCGTTTCTGATATACGCTTGCGTTCGGTGATCAGTCTATTATTTCTGCTATATTTGATAGTAGTGGAAGGCACATTTGTATACTCTACCCAGATGCATCACATACGATGAAACGGTGCTTTCGGTTTTCGTTTCTCTCGTAACTCAATAGGGACGGGGCAGGATTTCAACTGCCTACGCTTCACATTATTCGCTCATTATGGGTCCTAATGAAAACATATACCAATCATCCTCCAGTCATCTTCACCTTAAACACAGGTGTTAAGTATCAAAGGAGTCTCATCATTGCTTTGAGATAAAAACGACAATTTTGCTGCCGTCTACACACGACACACAAAGGAAGTATTGTGAAAGAAGCAGAAAAAATGTCGCCAAAAAGCGTTTTGTGTTTTTAATCTATCATACAAATGAAACGATCTGTTACACTGAACGTGTTACGTCAAAGAATTGATCGTCGTGACTTAATCTGAGAAAATATCATTGCCATTAACAAAGAAGTGAGATCCTACGTTTCCTTTCTTGTTAATTAGGGTTTTCTGTGCCGCTTAAGTAACGTAAGCAGAACTGTGTGTGACTAAATCATCATCATGAAGCGGGTGGTGAACGCCACGTTTCAGTGGATCACACTAAAAGACAGGTATCTCAACAAGGACCATCGTCAATTGTTAAACATCACTGTCTGTAGAAAATCTCTGTAAGGTGCCGCCTGCCCTGTTGGTTTATACTAGTAAACCGTAACCTAGTACCTCAAACCAGCCACGTTGAAGCTAAACTCGGTGCGGTTTCAACAGACACAATAATCTGTTTTGCCTCGATATTTCGACGCTGATGTGTACAATTTTGCCTTGTAACACGTCCCACAACTGAGAACATTTCGACAAATGGATCTACCCAGCTATCCACTCATTCGCAGAAATGTCTAATTAAAGATGTAGTAAGTACCTTTTATGTATTTAACATAACATTTTAACTGTCAACCTAGACACTGACTGTTTTCTCTCTAGTTATGACAGTTAGTTTATTGTCAGATTTTACTTACGAATTCTTTTATATTCCCAACTAGACCTCACACAGGAACACAAAAAGCCGCTACTGAAGTATTCCCCACATCCCGCGGACTTGTGCCCAAATAAAGGACTGTGCACATGAGCTGTATTACTCACATAGTCCCGGCCCACATCACACTTCAGCAAACCAATTCACCTTGTGAAAATTTCGTTGCTCATATCTTCTCCAACCGGAAACCTGGACAGACTGTAGGATTGTTAGTCTCATTGACTAGCTTTCGATTTCGCTTAACACTTGCAGTGCTCTACCAGTTAACTGGTCGGTGTTTGTTCCAACGGCTTTCAAATGTGTACATAAATTTAGCTTGTTATACCCGTAAAGCGCATTCGTCTTCGGTGTATTCAGTAACTTAAACTTGGTGGCATTTTGTTTTGTTATTTCAGAAGTGGTTTTGAGAGTATTCAACAGTTTTACCGGAAAATGTGCTGCTGAAGCTAGTAAAGACTACTGCAATACGTTTTTGAGCGTGTGTAGGTGGATACCCAAACTTGTCGTGTACTGACTTGAATACTTCACAGCTGGCAGAATCAAACACCTGGATGAAATGCGGAAAAAGGTCGTATAACACTTGGTTGCTTGCGTAGACTTTCTGGATATGTCTAACTGCGAACCCCATGCAAATGTACCGCGACTTGCTCGGAATCCAAATTGGACCTCGGAAACATTGATCTGCAAGATTTCTGCATTGTGCCGGTTCAATTAGGATCTTGCTAAGACCTTTTCAACGAACCTCGACAGGCTGATAATCCAATAACTGTCCATGCTTTATCCGCTGCTCTCATCTCTAAAGAACGATACTATCAGGGCATCCCTGAACTCCTGCTCTCAAATGAAGTGAATGGGGTAAGGCAAAGTTCTTTCCAAAACTGTGCCGCCATGGTTCAAATGTTCCATTGGCAACCAATCTTCACGTGCAGTTGTCTATCAGCTGTCCGCACTTCTGCGAAATTCCAGATGAGAGAAAGATCTCTTGATAGAGCAGACTATTCGTAGTCATCCGGTCAATGGTAGCCGGTCGGTTTAGCAAACAAAGTGTTTTTACTGACTTTCACAAAGTTCTGCAGTCGTGTGAACGAAACGCAGGAGTCCTTATCATTCACTGGTTTAGTATACTGAATGGTGGGATCGAATTTTACCCCAGATGGACCAGAAACCTCTTTGTGTTATCTCCGTTCAGCTTAGTCCTGCATTAATTAGCTTGCCTTATCTGGCAGTCATCCTTAATTCCACGAAGTGTCGATGGTGAGCACTGTGGAATATGCTTCTGTAGTCTTTATTGCTAGGGTCCATTTTGAAAGCAGCAGGCTTATCAATCTTTAGTTGCGTAAGGCTCAGAACAACTAATTCGTTTACATCGAATCAGCCCGGACATTTGTGTTGTTGGATGCTGCTGCTGGGATCTGTTCCTTGAGTTGCCATATGTCACCAGGGAAGTAGATGGGGCAGCCTTTTTGAGATGAATAACATTGGCGCGCTGCATATATGTCATTGACTTGAAGTTCCCCAAAATTTAGAATAAATTTCTGGTCGTTCTCCGGATAAACCAAAACAAACGGACATTTGAATGTGAATGAGAAACTTTCTTCTTACTAGTCTGTGATCACTCTTACATTAAGCCCTGCACATCATTCGGCGGATAGTAGTTAGCGAATACCACGCTGTCATACGATCATGTAATCAAGCAAACGATGGTAACCGTTCATAGGTGAGCCCAGTTAAGAATATCACTCGCATTCAGCTAGCTTCGGGTGTTTGTGATAACCAACTGTCGAGTAGCACACAGGTGTGGCAGATGATCACAGTTTTTATTGTCTTCACCCTTGCCGTGTGACCCGGGATTTCCTGGTCAGGCTGCCGAGTCATCCAGAACGAGCAGCCGGTCACTCACAGGTAATGAGGCGATCGTGGCACTGCGACCAGACACTACCACTTGCCCTGGCTTCCGATGAATCCAACTATGGAATAGATGCTGTAGTATCACGTGGATTTCCAGATGGGAAGGAAAAGGCAATTGCACGAACTGCAAGCTCGCTTGCACCCTGTTGAGCGTAACTACGGCCAGATCGATAAGGAGACTCGCAATGATCTTCACAATGAGAACGTTCCACACAGTGTTGTACGGGCGAAATTTTCCTTTGTTGACGAATCACAAATCGTTGCTCGCAGTGTTAGGCTAGAAGAAAAGAATGCCGACCTATACGGCCAATCGCTTACAAAGATGGATAACAATGCCTCTTCCCACGACTTCACGATACAGTACCGTCCTACTCTCAGGTATCAAAGGAATGATGTCCTTGGCGCGCAGTTCCGCCAACTGGCCAAGAATGAGCGAACAGATAGAGAAACACTGTCAAAAATGCACCTCGTGTTGTCTGGCTGCGATAAATCCCGTGAAATTTAAACCGCATACTCGGTCAGCAACCCAACGCTGATGAAGGCTCCACATGGGCTTTGTAAGACCATTCAATGGGCAGACGTATCTGGTTGTTTTCGGCACCTACAGAAAACAGCTGAAAGTTCACAACATACGACAGCCGAATACGGACAGCATTATACAGAAGTTATCCGAACTCTTCAGCTGTTTCGGATTACCAGAGATGTTGGTCACGCACGAAAATTTTCAATTCATTTCTTCCATCTTCGAGACCTACTGCCAACGGACAAGCTAAAAGATCTGTCAACATATTGAAGCGAGCGTTGTTGAAGGCCAGGAAAGAAGATCCCCCAAATCATGTTCTATTGACCTTCTTGACCAATTACCGTATAACCCCAAATCCGAACGTCCCAGAACGCAAGTCGCCAAGAGAATGCATGTTCAAAAGAAGACTGAGAACCGCCTTTGATATCAAGACCCCGCATTCACACAGGTAGAGGGGACACAATGCGGGACTGGAGAAACAATACAATTGAGGACACGGAGCTCGTGCACGGTACTTCATGATCGGCGAGCCGGTCCCTGTACGCATGTTTCGTGGGCCGCTGAACTGGAAGAGAGGAATAATCGTCTAACGGAGAGGATCAGTTCACTATGAGGTGACAGTCGACGAAGCCACACGTGTGTGGCAGACAAACCAGATTTGCCTAAACCGCGGAGATGCATTGTGTGACCAGGTAAGACCACCCGCATAACTCAATGTATTGCTGGACGCTTTCGGCTTGAATAAAGAACGATATACGAAAACGGCACATTCGACAGAACCGACGTTGCAGTCCCAAGATGCTTAGCACAAGTAGCCCTTGAGATGGAGACAATGAACCAACAGATGCAGTAAACCGGTCAAACCCATTCAAGTCGATCTTCAGAAACAACCCTGCGATTGAACCCAACAATCTTCAAGAGAAAGGCGTTAAGGAATCCATGTTTTTCGTCCCAAACCGCCTCCTTTATCGAGAGAACGATTTTACCCAATCGAATTGAACGGAAATTTCGTGAACAGTCGAGAAGTGATCTTCCCTTTTTTTCACCTGTTCGAACTTTACTCCACTATGTTCATCAGTGGCCCTCTGACTGAGTACTCTTTTTAGTAACAGCTGTTCGATTTTATGATTCGAGAATGTTTGTAGTCCGCTGTGCACCATATACTCTGTAATTCTCCCCCCGACTCACACGCTGTTGAAGCGGAATATAATGGCATTTTATATCGGTCTTTTGGTTCGACTTGCAACTAATAAACGGGGACAATGGCGTTATTCTGGAGACTAAGATTTTCCCTTTTTATTTATTACGAGAGGGAGAATCCGACAGCCATTAAGCTTACTTCTATACCGTGGACCTGCCAGCGTATTCAGTCGAGGGTTTACAACAATAAACACTCCCCACCCAATAAGTTGAGGGAGGTAGAAATGTAAGAACGTAAATAATTTTCGGTTCGTTGCTCCACTTTGACTTGGTTTACATGGTTGAACCTGAAAACATTGAACTGTAAGTCATCATAGCCCTCTGAGTCAAACCTTTGCACAAGACTGACCATTATTGGAAAGTAGCAATAAAGGTCACAGACATTTAACGAAAAGGGCAAACAGACACACAGGTGCATGTAAGAGTGTGTTAGTAAAGTGATGAGACTAATTATTGGGCTTGTTTTCTCCCTCATATTTTCCGATGGAGTGGAGATGTTAGCAGCCAGACCACGACAACGCAGCTAAGCAGTGCGTTCCAATTCGTCAAGTTCTGCCTTCACTATCACTTGTAGACTTAAAACATACATTTCTGAGACTTATCCTCACTGGTTGTTTGGATCGGTTACCACCAAAACAGCCAGTTTATTAATTTTTTCATTGAGTCCAAAAAGCAAGTTTATCACAGCATGCTGATTTTCTTTTAGAATCTTCGTACGTATGCTACCTAATGAAAAGTTATCGACTTGTCAGCCACGTTTGACATAAAACCGTGAACAGAGGGGAGAATGGCACTTTAAGTCAAGCGAAAGAAACCCATCTTACTTTAGTCATATAGACTTTCCAAAATGAAAAACAGAATTGGTATCATATTGCAACATAACTGATACCTTTAGAGCACAGATGTCAACAGAATGGATGCAACAGTCACCTTACGTTTTGCTCTACGAAATATGAAACACCCTGTTAACCTGGTTATAACAGCTTCACTGCACGCATTTGGGGTATTCACCTTCTGCAGTAATATATCCAAGACAAGAGTTCTGTTCCTAGTTGATAAGCTAACAGTGTAAATTGCCTAAGTAAATTTGTTTTTTGTCGATTTTTATGCCGACGATCACGCATATCTGGCACATTTATCCACCTGGCCATCGTCTATGTACCTTCAGTCTACTGTACACAATTACGTAGCATGTTGTCTACGACATCAAAATCCCATTTGTTATTAGCGTTGTATGTCGCAACCGTCGATATTATTTTCACACTGTGTCGTACCTCAGTGTTTCTAAAGATTATTGATGGGAAACTCACAAATTAGTGTTCTTTTCTTCTAGCTATTTCACTAAGAGCTACATTGTCGATGTTTTCAAAACGATTACCTTTGTGTTAACTCGTGGTCAAGTTCCGAGGTCCTTCTGATACGTCACAAAGATTTTTATCACCAGGTGATATGAAGGTTGTTAACAGTGATGCGTTCTGTGTTCACACTGCACCGCACAAATAACAGTTGGAGTTTACACAAATAAACGGATAAAAAAATATGCCCAAAACTATACTCTTCTGTAGTTTATTTCGAATTAAACGCCACACACAGTTCAACACAGTTTTCGCATTCGCGTACACTTTATAGCCAGCCTTGTTCACAAGAAGGCTTTAGGTACAAGTCTTATTATCTCTGGGATCTTCACTGTGGCATATCTTTTTCAGAACAGGAATATGATCTCGTGGGGTTACTGCTGACATCATTGCACCTCAGTTTTATACTGAGCAAAACAGTGTGATCATGTCTAAGCCCTCAACCATTTTGTTTTGTGAGCAATGATAATTGGTGTTTCACATTTCTTGTTTGGCTTGGTTGACTTCAAAACTAACCATCAACGGCGTCCAGATGATTTCTTGAGCAGCTTAAGAATTACTTGATGGGTCTTGTCGCGTAGGGAATTCACACGCAGTGTGCTTACCTGTTGATCGACCCTGATCAGAATACATAAGAAAAATGTGACAAGGTTAGGTTAAACATATTTTAAGGGCAGATCAATATGGAGTAGTGGGACTGGCACAAACAGTTATGGTATGGATTTTGTCAGTGAAAACAGCCAGTATGATACATAATGTGATCACGCTGGTAGATGGGCTCTGAAGGACGTGGTTTGGCTGATTTTGTTCCGTTCGTTAACGTGTAATTTACCTAGGTGACGTACCGAGTGATAAATGTAGACTAGTGTGTGAGGAACATAATGAATGGCATAAAAATTGAGTCTGCACCATCAGTTATGGACCAAAACATCGTGATGATAACCGTTAGGTTATTGCGAGTGGTATGAAAATTAACGAGGCTACTGAATAGAAAACGATAGACTTCATGATCACAGTCAATTTTCTGACGGTATGAACGAGGGTTGAGTTTAACGGGAATATGTCTACTGCAACTATCGGCGGTTGTTTGGGGGGAATTTTCTTCGTGAAGTAATACTTATACCCTCTGCCTAGTGGTACGAATTTCTAATGGAATAAAAGAAGTCGGCGGTTTCTGCTAGTGAGCTAACGAGCGCCGCCATTTATGAGCACACAGCGTGCCGGACCGAAGAAACAAACTTTAATCTGCAGTTCATCCTTGTGGCCGATCGTTAACCAGGGGGCGTGCGTAACGATTAAGACGGTGCTTTTCCGTGAGAGTCTTCCATGTTCGTATTCGCTTCGGTCTGAGCACATACAAACTGAATTTCTACTTTTGTAGCTGTCAGCATACCGGAAAATTAGTTGTTTCTGTACGTAAACACTTCTCCTGACAGAAACACTCAGCGCTCGTAAAAGATGCATGTATATAAAACTAAAATTTCTGTACAGCCGTAGAATCTCCCGAAAGGAACACCTGAATAAACTACCTGCTTCAAAAAGGATGAAATTCTTCTCAGACGCAACCAATCTTAATTAAACTGCATGCTACTACTATTCGACAGGCGATAATCTAAGATTACCTGTCATAATGTTCGACCTATCAGTGCCCGGACTTATTCGTTTGAATCAACACTAGTTACGATGTGTGATTGGGACCATAAGCGGTACAGCGCAAGTCACTTTAAGTGAAGGTACTTCACAGACATCGTTCGACTTCGATCATTGTGGTAGGCCAATTCCAAACTAATACCGTCAACCGTTAGTCTGTGTGAATTTTATATGTACTAAATTTTATCATCTGGATCGTAGAATGTTTCTAAAGCTGTGGATGAGGTTGCGCTGAGAAACTCACCTTGAATATAAATAAGTGGTGCATCGTCCTTGGATTTCCTACCCATCTCCCAGCCCCCACCCCCCACACGCAGGTAGCTTCCATGCGTCTTTTTATTGATGTTTACTGACATCAGGTTTATGTCAATGACTTGGTTAAGATGATTGAAACGGAGAATAGATTTTCATATCATAAACAGGTGGAATAGCGGTAGTCATTAGCCTTTATTTTATAGTTTCACCACAATAAAACGACCAAAAAGGCTATAGGTAAGCGAACTGCAAGAAAACTGCATTTCTTATAACGTCCTCCCCATCGGAAAACGTTCACGCTAGTAAAAAAGGACATTATAGTTAGAGGGGAGAGCTGACATGGGTTGAGTGAAGAAGCCAAGTCGGTCACACTGTGACCTGCGCAGTTACATGACTGTGAAAGCTATAATCTCCGTGTGGATAAACAGTGTATTTCATCCAGGATAGATCCTTCCAAAGGTTCATCGAATACTTACAAACTCCCGGACCATGTTTACCTTTATGCAGGTATAATAAAAACGTTATTGCTGGTTGATTGTTTTTATGGGGGAATGAGGGAACACCGTTGGAAAAGTTGAATGTAAAAGGCATTCGCGTCCACAGAAGTCACAGTTGTGAGTAAACTAGTTAGGATTGAAAAAGGTTGCTATAAGACAAATGATTTAATGTGGTTCAGTCCAAATAGGTCATTGCAGGCAGACTGAACAAAAAGAAAAACGGACTTTTGAACACACCACAAACAGTAGCCTAATTGTCGTATACATAGTCAATGAGGAACCATTGTCAGAGTCAGGAAAGCGTACGAAAACGAAAGTACTCCAATGAGGCAGCCTTTGGAAGACATTATTTTGTTAAAGGGTTTGGTTAGTTTTTGATTGGTTTTGAAGCGATAGGTGTCTAAATCGGGTTCTTCTACGAATAGTTTCACGAATGCAAACCATGTCCGTTTGTTTCTGCTGGAGGTAAATCCAACAAACTCAAAGAGCTGCCTGTTTCACGCGGGTAGCCGGAGGAATCCGCACGTCGGTTGAATTTTACAGTTCCCGTACTGAACCTAGGTCTCCAACTGGAGGAAGGCAACTCACTGGCCACACTGTAAACGGATCCTTCGCGTGCGATTGAGGAGGCACGTGCTCTGGAAGGATAGACAGTACTCGGTCGACTACGACCTAATGTACCGTAGCTGGACATTGTTTCGTCATTTTGTCCGAAACCCAATCGGCGTTCGGCCATTTGGACTCGTAGATCAGCATCGTCTGCTTCCTTTTGAGCCTTTCTATATTTGTTCATGGCATTTTGAGCAGATGATTCCTATACAAAACAGCAGTTTAAAATGTACGTACGAGTTGCCAGCTGTTACTTGTTGCAAAATAAAATGCATACCCCGCATGTATTCTCAATTAAACGATAAGTATCAGTCAAAATAAGAGATAACCTTTCAGAGCTCACAACCACGCAATAATAGACCACTCATTACAGCGGGGTCGCTCTTTAACTAGACAGATCATACTCACCAATACGTCATGAGTTAAAATCAGTTCACATTTCTTATACTCAGTATGTTCAAGAAGTTATACGCCGGGAAATTGCGAAAGTTCGTTCGTCTCTATGGGACTGTAAACTTAACAACTGACAGTCTCATATACTGTGCACTGGAAATGCAACACCTAGTACTTGATATTTTTTTACGGTGAATTGTTGAGCACTATTGTTGTGAACCAAGAACGCGGATGACACAAGGGTTGTCTATTCAACAAAGTGACACATGGGTTAAGCGTTTAAACAGGACCACAAACAAAACCACTCATTTGAATACATTACTCGGCCCAGACCTTCTTGATTGCCACAGTCGCCAATCCTCAGTTCTTTCACGAAGCAAGAACCATTTTGGGCGCTGCTGCATTCCGATGTTTCTTCCTGCATTTTTCGATGTGAAAATATGTGCTCTGGCCCTACTACTTAAGAACAGTTGTGTGAGTAGCACATTGTGATCGCTCATCCTCATTACACTGTTACGAAGGTATTTCACAACTATTCGGTTTTCAAGATCCTTGGCAAGAGTTACAATTACGGTTTGTGGATCATTTTATAAATTATTGGGAAATAAACGCCCCTACGTGAAGCAGAGTACCACAAATCAATAATCTATTTTCTGCTGTTCTGTCTGTGTATCTTTGCATACTGAATAAATACTCATATCTTTATCCTGTTACATATACCGTCCGCATACTGTGTATCAAAATTCGAACATTTCTTGTAATCCTCTGAAATTATGGTTGTGCAATTGTTGCATGGTATTGCCAAAAAGCTTCTTTTCATTTAGCTAGTTCGTGTGCATCGATAGCAGGCTGGTGGCCACATCTTCTTGTTAGACTTTTTCACCAGCCATATGCAAACACCTGTGTGGTTCAGATCAGTTTTTCATGTGAACAGATTATCCAGCAATCCAGGTTGGCGACTTCCACTGTATGTGAAACGAACGACAATTCAAACAAAAATAACTCGTGAAATCATGGTGTATGCATTCGAAGTTGGTTTGTCTACAAACGATTTTTAGTGGACGATGGGCCGAAATGTTTACTTAACTTTGACATAGAAGTCACTTGCATCGTCCCCGCAAGACATTCACTCGAACATACGACGTCACACTACTGAGCCAGACTGTCATCCACGCTGTTTCAGATTCTCAAAGTATACATCAAGTTTACTTGGTTGGCAATTTGACCACATCAACTTCTCTATTGTAACTTTGACTTACCGCCTCCTCCAGCTGTCTTCTCGTTTGTTTTAATTTGGCCTGAGTTCTGTCTACCATGTCACGTAACTCAGCGATGACTCGCCGTGAATCCTCTTCAGCCTGCAGCGATTCTTTCAGAGATCGCTCGCATTTTCTAAATACAAAGACAAAGTCGTAGATCCGGTTTGACGTTGTAGAATTTTCATTCGTGTTTTTAAAAAAACTGACACATGTCTCACAAATTCAGATGCTGTGAGGTTGATCGCCATACTCCCGTCTAGCCAAAGGCCATACTGTATAGTTTCCGTTTGCAAATCATGGTAAATTTTCTTGAGATGGTCATGCCCGAAGTTTTCACAACTGAATATTGTCTTACCATCATCTGTAGAGGAGTGTCCCGGACCCGGAAGGCGGCCATTTGTCTACCAAACTGAATGGCACCATCGTAAGCATAATGAACAATTCTATACATCATTACGCAAAAGTTTGATCTGTTAGCTTCAGGCGTTCAGATGAGGTAGTATATATATGCACAGCCGTGAACGGAGATTGTCAGCAATAGATAGTTTTGTTTTGCCTAAAAATGAGTAAAATTCTCGTTATCCACCGCAAGATGACCTTTAATAAATACTAACCAGTCCTCGCCTGATCGATTTTCGCTCGAACTTCCCATATATTTCAACATTCTGTCTGGCTGGACACTTATCGTGAGCACCTTACACACATGAACCGGGAATAATCAACGCACTCAATACGAATTATTGCTGAAAGGGTGATGTTTTTGTATGGCAAATTACATTCCCGTGTACAGCTACGTTAATTGATCACAGCCTCGTCAACTAGGAGTATCCGACCTGGTTAACTGCTAACTGAATGAATGAGCAATGTTCAGTATAAGCCCGTTGCACAGTTGACACAAACAAATAACTGATGGTTAGTAAGGGATCTTAGTTTCTCATGTACACTGAACATCACCCAGGGATGATCGCGGTTGTCGCATCCTGGTAGAATTTTCAATCGGTCCCTTTGAAAAGAAGCACTGGATTGGAGTTTCGCTCTCACTAGAGCTCGTCAGTAATGCATATCCTTGTCACGGCTGCAACTAGAACTCCGGCCACGCTTCCACGAGGCAACCGTGTTGACCACTACATCAATTACCTCACATTAGGTATGACCGAGTTATTGTATGTGAACGCTCAACTACCCTCGCTGGTGAGTATTGCTCGATAGTCTCGAGGGGGGCTGAGGGGAATGTCTATGGGAAGGCGTCAACTGCGATCAATTTTGGGTGAGTTTCAATTTATATGATAATGTTATTGCATTCACTCCCGATAGGTAACTATTTCCTCGGAGCACATTTTAATTTACGACTTGTTTTAAGCATGTGCATTGTTTCATGTCGGATCCGTGCCAGTTAACCCAGGCTAAACAACCATGCCCCCAGACTTTTTAGAACACAGTGTAAGAAAAACAGATTATTCCGAATAAAATTTATAGTCCAATACTCTGCTTACTGCATGTTGTGTTTCTGAACACTAACACTACAGACAAATTTTTGGACCAAATAATTCAAACGCCGGTCGTTTCAATACAACCAACGATTTACGATACAGCATCAGGACGTATGTATTCTTCTGAACCTTCTCTCAAACCCGCCAACGGAAATGCAACTTTACTTATCAAAGCTTGTGATCTTGCGTATCGCATGAAAACGGTAACAGTCATCTAAATGAACATGAAGTTCGTAGTTCATAACTAACGTAGCATACGTCAGACCTGTCCTTCGAGTTCGAGTTATCCCACCAACAACAACACATTCCAGGTGTTGCAGATCGAAGGTGTCACCACATTTCATAATTTGCCTTCTACCGCATATTCCGTGAGAACATTATGTTTATTGCCAGCTTAGTAAATACCAACAAAAGCGCTTGACTCATCGGAACTTGTGCAAAAGTTTCCTCTACGCATGTCTGCTGACAGCTTTCGTTACCCTATCATATGGTAAACGAACACCTTCAGGTGGTTTAAAATAACCTCATCTCATAAGCGGAATATTTGCCTAGATACCATTTTGAGTTTTCGGTTTTGGAAAATGGTTGAAAAGCCGCTGTATAAATAACAGGCTGATAAGAACTCCGGTTGATAGACGCGTGTCTGTGTGCTATAAATGACACATCAGATTAATTCCACTTTCTCTGATGAGCTCTGTTTCCCAAGATACAGATAACTACTTTTGATTTTCATACATAATCCAAGCACAAACTTCCCCTTCGTGAATGAACACGATAAAAACCTCTGGGTAGTGGTGCACGTTGTGTTCCGTGTAGTAATTCCAGTTGTTTGTATCTTATATCTCGAAATGTGAACCGTAAAGAATTGCGTTACATTCATTTCTTTTTTTGTACAGCAGTTAATGTGGTGAAAAGTTAACTAATCATGTAGGCAATATCCGGTGTTTCGGGAGCAATCGAGTACACTATCGCTCACAAAGAGGTAATTGTGGCATTGCTTCAACAGCCAATTCGTGACATAAATCACATCAAAAATAAAACAGAAATGGCAAAACTTCCGTAGGTGTGAAGCGTCCACGAAATATGTAAAAGTATTTTCTTTCAAGAACCTTGCTACAGAAGCCGTAGAACGTAACAAAAATAGCGGGGAGGAGGAGGATAGTTGTTACTAAAAAGAACCGGCTGATACTCTTTGATTAGATGGGAGTAACTGAGTAAAGCCAAGTTTAGGAATTCGGTTCGCATGACGGTGGGATGAACTGATGGGGTCAGATGTGTTTTATGTTCTTTTGTTGCTGAACAAACGCAAACACAGTGTACAGTCGTGGTCCATGCCACGCTCTGTTGTGGTCATTCAACATTGGTCTATAGTTATTGTCATTCGAGGCACGCCCGAATGCACGGAATGAAACACACCGATTTAAAAGAGCCTGATCCTGATACAAAGTGACATTGAACCTGTTCACTCCCGTGTAGTCGTTGGAATTTTAAAAAAAGTAAGTCGGTACTAGTTTAATGCACATTAGTACTACTTCCTATAGAGCCATCTATTGCCTGTGGCTGTTAAAATGGATGGTTAGACTCTGTAAAGAAAATGACCTACTACATTCATATAAAAAACTCGTTAAACAGGATATTCAAACTTCGTTGACCAGCGAGCTCGTTTGCTAAAACAAGTCCAAGACTGGTTAGAACACACGTCATATGTACAACTCGGGTAAATAAAACTAACAATCTTACATCGAAATCCTAGAAGGCAACATATGGTGAAGGGAGCATCCGGTTTGCACAACCGGTGGATGTAATAACTTGCTACTGAATGAACTAAAATATTCCGCATTCAGTTGGGTGCAAACGGGACATTTGTGTATATGCGGTACTCGTGTTCTTACCTATCTTTTCGTCATTCTCCTCCTATTACTAATTTGAACTTTGTCAGGAAAGACCTTCGAGTTTTTTTATTTCAGCATTGTGTTTGTTTCCTTCGATTCCAGATCCCAATGCCACCGTGGTCAGTCCTTTCTGTTCTCTTCCTATGATAATTTTACCGTTTGATTTGTAAATCGACTCAACTAATCACACTGTCTAGTACCTCACTTATTCTAGAATGAACTCCTGCTATGACATGCTGCTGTTATTTATGCTTGCAGGTTTGACCTTTAGTTTTAAGTAACATACTTAAATATTACCTACGTTCCTACTATGTGTCGCACACCAACGCTAATTATTGATCGTTGTAACCTGTCAGCAATTATCAAACTCAGGGACTGCAATACGTCACTATTTTGAGCTGGGGCTTGACCACCACATAACCGTCAAGAATGAGGCCGGCCATAGACAGAAAGTTTGGTTTGGGAACACAACGTACATACTACTATTAAAGTTGTGCATCTTCATTCAAAGAGGTTGCCGTTTCATATATCCACTTATGTCGAATATTGAGTGTATTTGGAAGTGCTCAGTTAGTCATTAGTTATGCATCATCAATAACATGCTAACCTGAGTTGGCTTTGAGCCTCACGTGTTTTCCTTGATTCGTCATCCAATACCAATTGCATTTCTCGTAATTTGCTTGGTTCTTTGCATCGTCTGCTTGATGTTCAGCCACGTCCACAGCGCGTCTCAATTCAAGCAATTTACTGTTTACCTCTTTCAATTCTGTTTCCAGATGTCGACGAGCGGCATCGGTACGACGTGAGGAATCTTGTTCTGCCTGTAGGTCTTGAGCTAACTTGGCAACTTCCGCTTGCAAGCGTTCAGCCCGTTCATCTGCAACCTTCATATTTTTGGTTGAAAAACATACACAGAAACATCGTTCATGTAAAATACTCAAGATATTCGAATCAATTACAACAACTTTGTTTAAACGAGCTCAAAGTAACGCACCAAGCGACGGCTGCTGAATGTTTTGAAACCGAGTCATCAACCAGACAGCCTTGATTTTGTGGGGATGAAGCAGAAGGAGCTGTCGTAAAAAAGTCACTACAAGTTTGTTCATGAACCTCAGGCTATAGGGTTTCATCAATTCAATTTTTACGAGTACCCTTAAGTGGGACTAATTTACCGTAAACTCACCATTCAATTCGCGTATCTGTGTCGGAGTATAAATTCACGATGTAGCTCTTACAGTGGAGACACAACGAAGGATCATAAACCTACACTTGACTAAGTGTACACTTGAGTGTTTTCCACGAAACGAAAGCACAGCGTTATAGGTAAATGAAAGTAGTTAGGAAAGGGTGAACTGGATCATGTTTCTAAACAAAATTTTGTACGAACCTGAGTCAACCATCATTTTTTTTGGGGGGGGGGGGGGGGTATCCTAACGATGAGCAGAACATGAATAGATGATGTTATGATTAAGGATACACGACCAGTTCATTTATTTCAGGTCAAAAGCACCCGAATTTCACGAAGTCTGTTGAGCAACGACGTCTATGAACCCGGCTGATAAAACATTGTATTTAGAGATGAAAACCACAGTGAAATGAGACCGGATGACTCAGGTACACATAAAATATTGAGCCCTGAATAGATCGCAGCCATCATGCTTAGTGTCTGTTTTCTAAACACAGATACCAGGTTGAAAAATGTAGCTCATAACACTTGAAATAAACTAATTAAACGATGACACTCTATCAATGGTGTTGTCACTGGACCTTGAGCTTTCAACATAGCGTACGCACTAAACAGGTCGGTTGGTTTGACCAAGCGCATTAGAACGGCCCTTGTGGACGCACGCACGCCATGTGGCCGTGTTCCGCATCGGAGATATGAAGCGCATTCCACACATCTGCAGGAGAATGAAGGATTGATGTCCCAAACCTGTCCAAGAGACCGGTCTCCGCAGTTCGCACACGCGCAAGCCTTCGACGTCCAAAGAACAACCCGGATTTCGGGCAGAGCTGACTGACACATCTAGTGGAGTGGTCGACCAGGCTCTTCGCTTCTGACTTGACACCTACGGCGGTGGTCACGCATTGCTCAATTCTGCCGTTAGCTCACCAGAGTGGCGTGTTAGCGCTCATGATGTAAGAAGGGAGGAGCTTATTCAGCTGGTGAATTCATACGCAGATTATGACCGTAATGCTGTGGAATACATAAAATAGATACGCGGATATGGTAGAATTTACCCAACGATGCGTGGAAACCGGGGCACGGAATTGACGGTGAAATACCAGCTTCTGGTTAAACGATCAGCATAACTTGCCTGGGTTCGATAATTTGGTATGGTTTGTTTCACATACTTTTAAGCAAGTTTACTTAATGCTAGCTTATACTTGGCAAGAATTATTTAACGGAGAAAAAAACCAGTTTGCTGAGGCTTTGGCTATCAGACGTCATAATCCGCCTTGTGTGTTCAAAAACAATCTGTGTTGAAGCTGCGGCTGCCCTGGTAGTCAGCATCAACATTTGTTTAATCTTCATTTCCATGTCTGTCTGTTTAATCGCTCAAGCCATTTTTTCCACCAAGTGGAAACTTATCTCTATGTTTAAAATTAGTTACATGTCCACTTGTGCTCAGAATGTACGAAATGTAACTCCGGAAAACATCACATGATTTACGTCTTCTCATTGACTTATTCAACTTCATAAATAGGACAAATTGATTTAATTAAAGCACGGGGTAAACTTTCAGTATAATCGGCACTAACGACCGTCGCAGAAGAACGGCCCAACGATTATGGATAGTTCACAGTCAAAGACGTCAGAGAACGGATAGCAACAAAATATACGTTGAGCGTACATAATATGCTGACCAGTACAGTAGGTCCATCGAACTCTCACAATTAGTCAACGTCATAACATCGGCAGATGTTGGAACTTTCGAAAACAGAACCAAAATGTTATGAAACTTCGACGCACTAACATAGGGCACTGCAGTACCTGTAACTTGTCTCATCTAATGTTTTAGACTCAACCATTAATGCTGTGAACAGCCAGGTTGACAACTGTGGTAGAGACCACTGTAACGGAAAATTTATTTCCGAAATCATTTCATTTCCTGCCTGTAAGTTATTTACCTGAATTCCAAGCTCGGGGAAACAGTGTATGTCTACCTTTCACGGACGGCTCGAGACGAAATGATCTCAGTTGGGACGCGCATCACGGCGCTCACCGGAAGGTCGAACAAGTGCACCAGACAGGACATGTATGGACCGAACAACAACCCTGGAACATGTCATTGGGTGACCAACACAGTCGTCGGTCAAGGCCGAAGCCAAGTTACTGAAGCTAAGCAATGTTAATTCATATATAACGCCCTATTGACAATATACAGACAACTTTTGTCGTGCCTTGTTGCTGAGTCTTTTCAACCAGTCGGGATAGCTTGAGGACTGTAGCGACTATAATAAATGATATTTTTGATAGTCGCATTGACTTGTACATTTTTGATGATTTTAGCTTTTTGCCCACTTTTGTTTTAGTCAAGCTATTCCATTTGTAATATCAGTCCCGGGGCTACAATGACAACACGCTCCGTGCCTCTCTATTTTGACGTCTCTCTATGTACACTCCACTTTCCAGGGTCGATACAAATACACGAGGGTCAACGCGCTTGGTCCTTGCTTTTCATTGTCGATTGGTTTTCGATAGTAACTATAGACTGGGTAATAATCTGTTGGACCAGTTCCAACAATTGGTGAGCCCGACGTGACACGAACACGCAACATTCTGCGTTACCACACTACCATACCCATGACAACTTCTAGTAGATGTTGATCAATGTTCTGTCATGAAGCTTGTAGGCGTTCCGGTGTAGATCATTGAAAGCTGAATACCATTCAGGATTGCCCACAGGTTTTGCACTCATTTGAACCAATTGGCTGAACCGCTCTGATCCGAATCGCTGATCACACCCATGTTTAACTTTGCACCCGTCACAATGGTAAAACCTAGAATGGAGTGGAATAGAATTCTGGTCCTCTTGCTTGCGATGTCAGCACATGATTCGTTATTCATTCAGTTCCACATCGGAAAGAACTGAAACATCACAAGTGAATGTTTAACCGCACTCGTCTGTAAACTACTTTCAGGGTGGACGGTCTTCATGTAAAGAAACACAGTAGTCTTGTGAACTTGCTCGGTGATTTATCAAGAATGGTTATGATTAGCCAGAATGACATCTGTGACTTTGGAACTTGCGTACCACCATTTTGATCACTGATAGATAGCCTACAGTTTTTCATCATTGCATACACAATTATTCATTCTTTAAGAAAGCATTGGTGTGTTCTCTGGAAATTTTTCTTTTGAATGGTCTATCTTCAGAACAGAACCTATTCTCCCGTTACGTAGGTCCATCGTTGTGCACTTTACTATATACCCGATTTGCAGTTTAATTAGGTTTTAGGTCGTTTCCACCCGAATCAAGCTTCCTTGAAATGCGATGATTGCAACTGTCTTTTCTTAATGAATCATTTCACGGTAACATTGACAAGCAAAAATGTGTTGCGGCAACCTGTTTGATTATCAAGTGACTTTTGGACTATTCCGTATGAATTATTGTGGAAGTAATAATGGCAAACTTTTAACATGTTCCGTGTAACAAAGAGAGTGCATTTGGGATAAACGTTCTGTTGTAGTTTGCTCTAGGAGGTTTCACGGATGAACCGGTCTGAATTATTTCCTCGGTGGGGGGAAATTCATGTATGGAGGAATATTGACAGTTTACATGTAGCTAAACGCAACGTTTCAGTGCATATGAATTTTTAGTTATCACGTTTCCGTAAGGCGAACCAGACCTGTGATTCTGTCATGTTAATGTCGGTCATCAGTTTGCAATCTTACAGCAATAACAAGTTGAACTGCAATTTGATGCTAGCAGTCGAGCCCTACTGTGGCAAAAGTTTTCACTACAGCAGAATCCTCAGTGTTCAACTGGCTCGTTCTCACGTTACGCGCGCATTCACGTTTACGAGGCGGAATTCCAGTCCACCATACAGCAGAGGTTTCCACTCACGTCATATGCAGTTCTGCCTGATTTGTGTGTACCTGACGCCATCTGTTGTGAGATTTTGCCACCCATTTCTCACCAGTTTCTCCGATTTCTTTGTGCGATGGGCTCGTGTAGTCGTCTGTGTTGTCGACAATCTACTAGTGGTAAGCTTTTGGACATACCTCCCTGTCACACTGATGTTTTTCACCGAGTGTTGGAACATTCGTGTCCCCGAACTGGTCATCCATCACAGTGTCACCTCGTATACTAGCTGACGAAATTGCCAAATGTGATTCTTGACTCGTGAACATTAGTGAGTTGTAAAACCTAGATTCATCACCTTAATCAAACACGGTGCAACAATTATTTCCAGTGTGATGCTTAGTGAACGACAGTCAACAAACCTTGTTCCTAACCACAGATTCTACGTGCAGACATACGGATTTGTGAGGAGCTAAATCTGAAAGTAACTGCACCTCCCGTGATCTTTGTGGGTTGTGAACTGTTGTGAATTGCATATGACTACGAAATGAGCGTGTTATGCTGCCTTGTATGACAAATGAACATGAACAGATAGTAAAGGATAACTGGTTGGGATATTGCAAGATGTTGTGCTCTAGCTCACAGTCAGCTGGACTTTAAAGTGGGCGCTGGCTGTGTAGCTACTCCATCAAGGGGGAAATAGCAATGAGTGCTGGGACATGGCAAGCAGATATAGACAACGCTGTTTGTTTTGAAACCGACGACTGACAGCGACGTATGCGAATAAAGCAAGCTCAGAGCGTCGGCGTTCCGAAGCGGATCGATTAAGAACACATCAGGAACGAGTTGCAAAAGACAGTTGAAGCTAAACAGAAAGTCAACGGATTTCCAGTTGAAAATCAGACTCGAGGAACAAAACAAGCACAAGTGAGTTGTACAAGAGAAAAAAATCGGCAAGCGAAACTATACTGAGTAGGTCCGTATATCGTAAACCCACAGGAGCACGTCAATACACTAAATTCAGTAGTTTTGTGTCCATTAGGCAGAATCGAAATCTAGTCCAACGCTTGGCAACCGTAGAATGAGAAAGATTTGTTTGCATGACGCAGTAGATCAAAAACTGAAAACGATTAAAAACTTAGAGAAAACGGTTAGCCGGAGCAACTCATTACTTCAGACATGAAGGTCAAAGTCCCGCGTGAGGTGATTTCCATAGTTGAATAAAAAGCCGTGTTTATAAGACTCTCGTTTAAAGGTTATATTTCAGCAGTTCAGTTGAGCCGTTGTATCTACCGGTTACTTAAACGTACCTCTCCAGCAACAACCTTAAGAAGTTGGTTCACAATACTACCGATGTTAAAAGGAAACTTGAAGGACAAGCTAACAGTCCACTATCAATCAAAGCTCGTGGATTCCTTTGCATACTGTCGTTGAACTGCAGAATATGTTCGCCGTAAGTCTAGACGCTGTTAAAAAAGACCAAGAAACATCATCCAGTTTAGATAGGAACTGGTTGTAAGTCGACTACTTGCATCACTGTTGCACACCATGTCAACACCATCCATCACGTAGACATCACCATAGCATTGCAAGTTGTTCACAGAGTTGTCAACACTGAACTACAAACTGTCTGCCAGCGCGTTCTAGCGATCGCTGAACCAACTGCAATCAAACTACACAATCCTAACGTGTGCTCTCAAAAGAAATTTGTCCAGTCTTCGCAACTTCCGTGGCCATATATCCATAACATTCATTCTAATCACACGCAGGCATTTCACTTTGATTGTTTAACGTAACACCCAGTCTTGATGAAAACTACGTCATATTATTGAGTTGAGAAAGAATGGGCGAAAACAATTGTTCTTCCCATCGTTAGTTCTGATTTTATGGGAACTTTCCGACAATGAGAACAGAGCAAATGAGACGAATCGGTAACTGAACGATGGATCAGTATTACTGATTACGACTCTATTCAAGCTGGTTGATAACGTTCATTTTCCAGCAAATGAGAATATTCATGTCTGGACAAACTACTTTCTATCGGGCTCATGATAATCGGATTGAGGTGGTAATGTACAGCTGTCACAAAGGTGGAATTGCTAAGTAAATCTAAGTTTGTACCGAGGTGTTTGGAAAAAGCAGGTGAAGTGGTATAGATTTTCGTTCCAGCCCTAACGAGATCAAAAACTTTAGAAGTTTCAGAGACTGAACCACAACTTTTGAGGTACACTAAGGACGCATTTAGATTCACAGCCGCCGAAGGCTTACTATAAATACCTAACACCTCAAGAACTTAGCTTGATCTCTTGAACATTCGCCTCTAATCCGAGCTTCTTCGGAGCTTGAGTTCGGTTTCAGGTTTGAATTGAAGACTTGTCAAGTAGATGCAGTTTGCCGATCCACTTCCAGAATTACTGGTCACTTAGCAGGTACAAATGATTGACGATTTGTTAGAGACTTCAGCGCCCTGAACTTCGCTGATGATGAAAAATCGACCGCAACTGGCGCTCCGAACAAGCTGAATTGTCGGGCGGATCACAAACCTGTTATTTACGTTGCACGTGCAATTAGGGATTGATATGTTGTCTGGGAACATCTGTCGAAGTGAGTTAAGGATGTGACGGCGTGGTCTACTTCCTTCGTCCGCGGGATCACACCAACGTCCTGCTTCATCTATTGCCAGGCACATTTTGACCATCGATCACCGGGTTAATCTTGAATCGGCAGTCGGGATTGTAATACGACAAACTGATCCACGTTCATTTGTGTTTTGCTGAGGCAGTCTCAATTAGACGTCTAACGTCAACATTATGTGTACGGAAATAGTCACATGTAACTTTAAGTCTTCCAAGAATCTAATAGTTTTGCGCTGTTGTTCTCCACCTCATTTACTATTTTATTTTATCATTCTCCACCCCTCTACTATAGTGTATATATATTCTCCCGGTTACTGTTAGTTGGCACTGAAGAGGCAATACGACACTTTACTATCCACCGGCGTTCGTTTTCTCAATTTTATGTTCAAATTTGTGCAGGGAATCAAATGTTTCAAATGTCTTCGGAAGTTTATTTTGAGCTACTTACAAAATCCAAGTAGCGTTCTAAAAGCTACATTTTTCGACGTTGCCCCAACCATTAACGCGAAATCATTTTCGCAATTTCGGGTTATATAATTGTTGTGTGACTTTTAACCGTTTCGTCCAATTTATATGATTTCAATTCACTGCATCCATTTAAAATTGTGTTCCATGACTTACTTCCTTCGACCCTGTCATATCATCCAAGTCACCCTGCAGAACAGCGATTTGACTTTCCAGTTTTCTTCGATCGCTGGTTAAATTGTTGATTTGATTGTTTAAATCCCCAATCCGTGTGATATTCTCGGCGGCATCCTCTTCAGTTTTGCGCTTCAGTCGTTCAGCAACTTCCAACTGACTTCTCAAAATTTCCATCTCATCACCAAGCGCAACACGTCGGTTTTCGGAGACCTAAAAGACGGTAAATATCGTTATAATAACAAATATAACATCTTGGCAATTGTATTTCTAATGAGTTGTCTGGCAGATTTGATGATTTAGTTAGGACCCAGTTGTGAAAATCAGAGCCCCGGAGGGACTCGAACTAGCAACAGAAACAGTGTGCCCAAACGTGAAAAGTGCTCCACCAGTTGAATTACGAAGCCACGCCAGGAGCTCGGAAATTTCGCCACTGGACCCTGTTACCCACCCGTCCCACAGTCTCATATGGAATCCACCAAATGAACCAGCCGATTGACTGCCCAAGCAGGATATCTGGAACAGTTCACTCTGGGATCAACCAGCGCCATGGCTGAATATAGAAATTATATTAATTATGAGTAACGTGGACAAATGTCTATAATGTGATCAATAAATTTTGTCCAAGACACTTTGTAGTGATACTTCACACTGTAAGAAACTCCAAATTCTTTGCTGTTCTGCATCTGTTGAAAAATGACCAATAAATATACTGACCCTTTATCAGTTAACGTACGCATAAGTGAGTCATGCTGTGAGATGAAAAACTAACAACCAGCGTCAAGAAGAAAACTCTGCAATAAAAATTACGGACGGCGTATTTCATACCGGTTTTGCTGGCACTGGTGCATCTTCGGGCACTGGCCACTTAATCAGTGGT
Organism: Paragonimus heterotremus; assembly: GCA_013368495.1. Classification (NCBI taxonomy): domain Eukaryota; kingdom Metazoa; phylum Platyhelminthes; class Trematoda; order Plagiorchiida; family Troglotrematidae; genus Paragonimus; species Paragonimus heterotremus. The sequence goes on along the minus strand of LUCH01000193.1, from coordinate 227,110 downwards.
AAACATTCGGATTCTTATCATGTTAGACTGGTTTCCGGACTCATAGCAGGTTACTAGAAAAGTATCTTTCTTGATGATGAAATGTATGGAGTCGATCGAAGAAGCAACCACCACGTTTAACGTCGTCTCACTCACAGAGCCGTTCACACATGCAAGAAGATGTTCGCGTACTTTTCCTGACAGTCCCCTTGTAAGGCGACCGATGTATGATGGTTGACACACGCAAGTAATGTGCTCTATAAAAGAGCCGGTTGTGGAAAGTGGAAGTCTACTGAGGGTCTAGAAATTCATAATGTTGGTCGTTGGCGTTGTCGTGGGTATGGTAGTGCATAAATCCTGAGTTCAGCTTTTCGTCAACCTTCTAAGTCTGCCCTTGTTAACAACCAACAGTAAACATTATTTGGAACAATGATCTCGACAATGTTGAGACGCTCACCAACCCTAATGTTTACTGATAGGTTTGTGGTCACTTTGGCTGTTATCTTTCAAATTGTTCGTATTTTAGGCCAGAACGAAGCGCTTCTTGTGAACTCAAGTCACAGCAGACAAAGAAAGTCAGGTTGTTTAAGACAGACGACAGTTTTGTGAACCGCTTACCGCAATAGGTATTTATAAATTGCTGCACTTTCTTGAACCCTTATGAGCCCACTCTATTTCTAGTAAACTGTTCGAATTTCAACCGCGGATTTTACAAATGAGCAAACAGTTCGAATTGTCGATATGAGTCACCTTTCCCAGTTACGATTTTCAACCTTCATTATGATTGTAATCATAAATTTGAGATAGTAAATCAATCAGTTTGAGGTCGTACCTGTAAAGCTGAAGTGGTTTCAGCCAGCATGTTGTTAGCTTCTTCCAGCTCGTACTCCATACGACTGGCATGTTGTTCAGCATCCTGTACAGCTCGTTCAGCATCTGCGTGTGCTTTCTTTACCTCGTCCAACTGTTCCTCTAGGTTGGCCACAGTATTTTCCAACTTCTTCTTCAGGCGTTCGATTTCATTTTGATATTTTGCTTCAGATCCCTCCATGGCAGCTTTCAGATTGTCTAAATTTCTTTGACTCGACCGTCTGTATGAAGGGAGAACATAACAATAACCTAGAAAATAACTCATTTATTGATTCGAGTTTCATGCATCATCGAGCACCTGTTTTTATACAGCCAACAGAATGTATCCGACACATGGAGCGAGCATGCAAATCCTGACCAAATGTTTCACATTGAAAAGAAGCAAATGGTAGTGGCGCTCCCACATCTTTTCTTGTAAGTAGCCAATGGAATCATATTGTTTTACTCTCAAGCAGCTAAATCTCACATTGTGTCCAACTGTGAACCTTTAGACCTGAACATAACAATACTTTACACAGCTAAAAATTGATACAGCAAATGAGTCACATGTGGTGCTCAAACCTCACTTGAATGAGTCACTGTTTCGGTGGTGGACTTTCAAGACATCTCGTGTAGATTGAACAACTGAGAACTTGAAGACTCCGGCAACAAAGATAATGTTTAAATCCTGAACTCAATGAAATTTTACGTTCTAAGAATAACAGGCAATCTGAGCTCCGAATACCGCTTTCGGTGATTATTTAAAACAAATCCCAATGTTGCACAGTGAACATTATGAACTACTCTCTTGACGATATAATGTCTTGATAAAGATGGCCGTTTTTTTACGTTCAAAATTCCGACGAAATAGTTTTGCTTCTTTCGAAGTAGGCTATTCAACAGAGCCTAATTCTTCCTGCTAGCCCACCGTGGATTGGGCCACCGTTGTCTAAGTCGAATTCCTGTCAAAGTAGTCATCTTGAGAGGTAAAACCGTGGTGCAATACTCTTTATCTGCATTCCCAACTGATACACTTAAAGTCGTACGTCACCATGTAACAACGCGTGAAACAAAAGGCGTATAGTTGTAGAAAAAATGCTGTGGTCAGTGTGGCTTTCCACAGACAATTGCGTGATCAACCATAGTACTGGCTGCGCTCCCCGTTTGAGTGGTAACACCACTGGGTAAATGCAAATTTGTCAGCAGGCAACTATTCACAATTGCTTTTGTAAAAGTAGATATAGTCTTCACAACACATTATTTTGTACGTATGGACATCGTCTGCTCAGTAGTGACAAACACAGTGTTGATGGTTTACCACATATCCTAAATTCACTTGATTGTTTAATTTATAGGAACGATGCCTTTGTCTAACTCATGGTGTCAAACTATTTATCTTTATTTTGGAATCATCTTTGCACGACACGTCAAAATAAGATCTGTATGAACAGCAACTGAATTTCATCCTATTTTGGCTTATATATTTATGCAAAATGTTAGACATTTTTAGAAAAATAACACAACGTGACTGAACAAAGCTCCTGGTGAGTTTTTTGGGCGTGTCTATGTATTAGTTATTATGAACCAGCTGAGCATCACACCTATTTATTAGTCGAAAAGTTTGGCCAGATATCATGGTCAACAGACGAGTAAATGTGTTTGAATACCACCACGACTTGTCTCAGTGTCCCATGGTAAGACGTCTGTTAGCCACTGACGTGCTACGCATCCCCAGTTTCTCACATTCGTCCTCTCGTTTATTTTTACAAAACGTCCATGGAATTTCGACACATGATTTTCCCCCGTAAGTGGGCTGACTGCTTCCATAGTTAAAGACAGGTGAGTAGGATATCTGGTATGATACTCAGACAATCGGTCGCCCACAATATTATTGTTATGAGATAAACGTTGGCAGTTCAGATTTTGTTCAGACAGCTTCTAATTTAATGGCCAAGTAAATACAAACCAAGTCGTCCGGTATCGAACTGAAGTTGAACATCACGAAAGGTTACACTTTTCAAATGGAAGTACGAATATTATAATGGAGAATTATTTTTGTACGATGATGTGATGGCGTCAGGTGCTGGTGGTCACACACAGTGGTATTTCGATTGGCATTCATGAACAGTGTTCAGTATGGTCAAGCGATATCTAGTCTTGTTATCACGTCGACTGACAACAAAATAGACGAATATTTTCAGATAGAACTAAAGCTGAATGAGCCTTTCTCGTCACAGCCAGACAGCTGCCTACTTGTGAACTGTAAACATGATAATGGTTTTGACTGCAGTCTTTGTTTCAGTGAACATTTGCACTGCTGAGTTATAAGTTATTTATTCCGCGCGTTCACATCATTCACACTAAACTAAACTGAAGGTTGGCGGCCTTCAAATCTATCGAGCTATCAACCTAATGAATTTACCAGACATTGCCGTGAACTGTATTTGAGGCCTTGATTAACATGCCCTCTAAAGAGAGAAGGCAAAGGTTAGTACAGTTTTTCCGCGTAGTTCACTGTCTTGAAATAGTCCAGCCAGCCACTACAAGAGGCTGACCGATGGGAAACATCCTTTAACAAATGAGTTCATCAGTCAGTTGATTATTACATTTCCTCCGATTCGACTGCACATCATGCATGTTCTTCTAGCTTAGGTGAGGTGTTGATGGATGGGAAGGAGACTTGATTGGGTCTAGCTTGTTGCATTTCATGTAGTCACACTGTTCTTATTTTCAGCTAAGCAGTTTGAAATAGGAGGACCTCTAAGTAAAGGTATCCTAATGATTTCCTGTTTGAAGCGTCTGCCAATGAAAACTATCAACAATGACCCAGCACAATGATAAAATGAAAGCTGCATACAAGAACCACGGTGATTCGTTATCACTCGGGCTTTCTCTGGCAGATAAAACTACTTAGGTCGTACTGTAAACCGGTCGATTCCTCAAATTTTATCATTTAATCTTCAGAATTACTGACTAATTCTGGTACGGTAGTTGCCATTTCTGAAACGAAAACTTCTGTCTTCGCTACTTCATTGCCGAGTGCTCTTTTACGACCGTTTAACATAAAGCCTGGCAAACGTAAGTATTCCAGCCTTTTCTAACATGTAAGATGCCAATAAACGGAATGGTTGTAATCGTTTCTCACTAGGTTTAATCAGTGGAAACACATAAGACTGTCCTACAGAAAACCATCTCGCCACCGACCTTCAAAATAGTCCGCAAACCGATTCACACAATGTGAATATATGAGGTGATTTGTTACACAATCAAATGTTTTCACCAGCGACTACAACCATAAAAGAAGTCCACCCAGTCAAACACGTGACACATGTGTGCCCAGATGTTTTACTAATACACTAAGCGTGTTACTTTAAGCATGCTTGTTTAGACCAAACAAATCTTGACATAGTACGAACTAAAAATGCCTACGCAACGGTTCAGTTTCAGCTGAATGACTCTGGTAAAGAACGACCTGAGGAAACGGTCATCACAGTGTCTTCTAATATCCTGTATATGAATCACAACACAACAACAGTCTTGAGCATTTTTATGATGATATTTTTATGTGATTCAGAGTAGCTAAAATAGGGAATAGTTAAGTTTCAATTGCCAATTAGTACCTTTCTGTTATATAATAACATTCCTTGGACTCGTTAAAACCATCAGTCGAACTTAGAGATGCCTGATAACAAATAAATGTTCATTAGGCCAGAGCTGAGGTAATAAAAAGAAGCACCATGTTCGGTACATTTCCAAACCAAAGGTCATAAAATAAACCAGTAAGCTAGAATGAATTTACAAAAGTACCAAATGCTTGTACGTTAGCATCATTTGTCCCCAAGTAAACTGGGAACGAACTCGGTGAAAAACTGTCAAACTGAGCAACCCACACTCCATCCATCGTCGTCACACGCACACGCGCACAAACACGATCAGAAGTATTTTGACCGACTTGAAAGACCACTGCACACACACAAGTAAATGGAATAACACAGGGCTGTTAAACAGAAAATGTTAAACACAGTGGAGGACAAAACAAGTGGTCAGGAAAGCAACTTACATCACGGATCTGAAAGTAGGTCAACTTAATTGAACAGAAAAGTGACCACTGGTGAACACGGAGTTTCTTTACCTCAGGCAGAACTTTTGGATACCAGTGTGGAAGTTCACTTTGACAAGGTTGATTTTGACCCTCAGAGGCCATTCCCATGTCACCATGATTGCAGTGTGAGGTTGTTATTTAACATAGCTACTATCGAACTGTTTTCTCAACAATCCTTAGTTTAGGAATGTTGTGTTGTAGACTTACCGTAGAGATTCAAGTTCCTCTTCTTTATCACGTGCTTGTCGTTCAAATTCCGAACGCAAAGTCGTCAGAGCCGAGTGCACTGTTTGATACTTCGTCTGAGTAAATAATTACAGGAGAAGGTAACAATGATTTTAACATGATATGAACAAACGCATCATCAGTACAGTTTTTATATGCTTCATAACTTTCACATCACACGTATAGCTATTCTCACAGGGCATATGGGCCCTAAGCGCAGTTCGTAATAAGCACACACGTCGATATCAAATAAGTTATTACAATGAATATTGCGTGTAGAACTATACTTAAACTAAGCTTTCACAATGGTCGTGTTAGGGAACTGGGTGAACGTGCTCATCAACTCCACAACTCCAATCTCAAATAGCTTGACGGGGGTTGAGTGCACAATTTGCGAGTATCATCTGTTTTGAAGTTGCAATCGTATTGCAGGCTGAAAACACGTTTCCCTTGAAAACTGCTTCTATTTGTTGAATGGCAAATTGGAGAACTAGCATTGCATAGTTTATGACTGAGCGCATTTTTCTACACTTCATAAAATGTTTACTATGGAAAAAGTTACAAAAAGAGATCAGCGTTATTTAAACGAATCACATGTTATCCGCCCAAAAATGTAATCCTCAATTGCATATTACAAGCAAATCTCGTTGGTGTTGCACATCCTCTAATTTACACAAAGCCAAGTGAATCGAAATGTTCTGCTTTCAAGGGAGACTTTTACTCATGTACCATTGGGGTAGTTTGACTTACACTTTAACTGCTTGTGATATGGTTGCGTGATAATCTACCACTCAAGATCTTTTTGGTGTCCACAATTAATTAGATGTAGGCATGCTCGTGATGGATTGAATCAGTGATCAGCTTCATTTCTCGAACATTAGATAACGGAATGTTCGCAACATCACTGACCAGCACGTGGCTGACGGAAATCATTTCGGTCATTGTTACCTTCAAAAGTCCAGTCAACACGCACGCTTTGTTCACTGTCGTTCAGCGTTGTATTGCTCCAACCAAGCTGATCATCCGTCACTTGTGTTTTTCCACAAGCACAAGTGGTTTGCTTTTTAAACCAAACCCTTAGTCCAATGTACCAGAGCCGAGGTTGCACGTGACTGGCCGTGTTTCACCGGGGGTCTCGTAAAATGATAGTATTTTCCACTTCTCAAGAATCAATTATGACGAGTCTCGAAAATGTTTCACACAAGAATAATTCGCCTTAGTTGATAAGGTGCATTTACCAAACAGCATGATCACAGTGATGGGATTGAGCAACTCCAGTACCCACTGATGGAACAAGTTATGTCGGTGAACAATTTATGACTATTGATCTGGTACAAAAACCCTTTGTTTTCTGATTGCAATTCTTTGAACTTTTGCCAGTGAGAAGCAGATAAATTCATGTGACGTCTTCCTCACTTTTGAGTACAATTGAAATCATCGTATCCCCATAATTACCCTGTGTAAACATTTTGTGCAGGAAATAAGCACTTGAGGGATCTGAGATGCGATTGCCATTTGAGTAACGTTCAAATGGTATCAATCGTAGATCTTTATCTGTGCATGGTATTGAATTAGTTAGTCGCACATCTTGTTGTGCAATGCGTATTGTATACTTCTAGCACAGTGTACGGATATGTGACTAACGAAGTGTGATTCACAAGCACTTTCCACCGTCATTTAAACCTCGTATTCTAAGCGCTATGTTGCTAGCAAACATTTCTCCCCATGACTGCATTCATTGCCCGTTAGAGAAGGTGGCTATCGTGAAATTTGCCAACTTAAGTTACAGTCTATCAGATATCTTGATTGATATATATGAGGCAGTTTTTTAACAGAAACGCATGTGGTCTTGCTATAAGAAATAATGTTCAATTAGCTACAAAATCCAGTTTTAGTTGACGTCCGGATATAATGTCCGGTGCGAAAACATGCATGTCTGACCAAGAGTGTAGAGGGAGTTTTGGCATCACGTACGTTTGTTTATTTTTAAAAGTTTGTTCCGATATGCTCAAAAATAAGTGATAAAAGCATCCGTCAAGGCTAATTGGTTACACCTATCTACTACTTCGATTTCGAAGATGCCTGTAGAATGGGTTGTTAATCAATTTTCCGAACGTTACTCGACACACTGTACGGTTTTGTACGCGAGTAGTTTGCGTGATGCTCAATGTGTTCATAATATGTTGTCCGGTTCGCATGGTACACTTTCCTCATATCGTATATCAATCGAAAGTCTAAATAGCTAGACTGTCAACCTCGATTCTTTTGTCGGTTAAGTGAGTCTGCTTCGGTTTCGGATGATGGTTGAAACGAACTGTGTACTAAGTTCGCGCTATGACTTAATCGAACCATCTCTGGCTAGTCAATTCTCTTTGGACTATGCTATATGTAGTAAACCACCAACAGATCTCCACAATGCCCCGCCATACAGTTCATTCTTGATGAGCGAGCGATTTTACCTTGTTGCATCAGACACAACAACAGTTAACTCCTAAGTTAGACGTCATACATCTGATCGCAGCTCTTGTGTTCATATGGTCAATCTAGTCAGAATCTCTCGAAACACTAGGCTCATTGTTTGATGTTGTTAGAGTCCATCAGTGATGCATGTCACTGGTCAACTAATTACATTGCACAGCTTGAGATGGTTGGGTCATGTTCTTCGGATGCCAGCTGAGCGTTTACCGTACCGGGCATTATATACTGAGACCACCAACAGTTGGGTAATACCGCGTGGTGGTCAAACAACAACGTGGTCACGAAACTTGAAGACCTTGACTGCTCTATTGAGCAACGTAGGTAGGTTTCGTCTGCCTAGATGGGGTCCTCGTGATCACCCAAACCGCTGGTTAGAGACGCTATCCGAGATGGCGATGTGTCGCTGTCAATGGCGTACCTGTATCCATACCATTTCTAGTTCTTCCGGCTAGTCTTCTTTTATTAATTCTCAACCTCCTTAGTAACTTTCTTCTTCTAGGATATTCCACGTCACTGTTGAGTTGAGCGGCGGCCCGAGCCACAGTACCTTTTGACCTACGGCCAAGCTTTCATTACACAAAGTTGTTGACCACTGACTTCATATTAGGTACTGCCGACTTATCATGTCTGAACTGACTACTTAGCAGAAAGACTTCCAACTTATTCCCAGTATGAAATGACCTGGAGAGCAGTAATTGGTCCCGATATGATAAGGTTCATTTCCCGACGTTTTGAACTGACCAAGCAAGGTAAGGGTGATCAGAAAGGACAACTATGTAAAGTTGGTTCACTGAGGTAGAAAAATTAAACGAGGGCCTAAGGGTTCGAATTTGCACGAAAGTTTCACAGTTTGGGCTGCATCTTCACCACGTATACAGGTCCGATGCAATGCAATAGCCCAAACATGTACAATCTCGAAAGGGGCCTACTGGGAAATCAATGGGCATGTGACGGGTGCGATAAACTGTGGGTGATGTTAAATTTATATGAAAACCAAAATCTCCTACTACTCATTGGTAATCTTGATAATGTTCAACATAATCACTTTTCATGGAAACCAAAAATGGCATAAGGCGTAAGGTGTTGACGTCAAGCAAAAAAGGTTTAGCATTCTAAGTTTCGAGACGTAGGCGTAAATAGCCTATTCAACTGGTAAGGCTCAGACAACACTTCTTGTATCAGTCTCGGAAGTTTCGTTTTAAGCAGCGAAATTGGAAAGTCTCAAAAAGACGAGAATTTTCCGAAGGCCCATCAAGCAATCAGACGACCAAAGTTATATGTTGTACGGATGTGTACTGAATAACAGTGTAACTCACCTACAGAACGCCAATGCTAACGAGAGTCTCTCTTGTTTATTCATAGAATTCACTTTTCAAAATACGTTGATCGGTCCACCGCTACCAGTCGAAGGGTAGAAAAAGACTCTCCCATATCACAATATTTCTATTATGAAACAGACCATCTTTTCGGTTACTCATCCGCTTTAATCATCTTTAAATGTAGCACGTTTTGAGAGGTTTGTTAGCGAACCATTTGTACAACCATCTGAAAGACTTAAGCTTAATTAAGCCGAATGTGGGATCCAAACGACGAACAGAACGTATCTGTTTCTAGGCAGAGGGTGTCGTGTTATCTCCATATGTGAGCTGCGCGGCGTATTCTACAAACTTCTGGTTGGGCCAGGAGACATATCATATTCATCTTTAACATTTGGAATCCAAATCACTGATGGGTTTTCTACTGCTGTCCACTAAAACTCATTAAATGAAACAAGACAGAAGACCAGCGCTGACCTAATTCATTACTTAGCGTGTTTGCAGTTGTTTCGATCACAGTGTAATGTCCACAGGCATATGAGTTTTGCTTAATATTGTTTTACGCCCCATTCAACTTCAACATAACATCTCAGTGTAAAGCAAAAATTGGCTCAATTACGAGGAATTTCCTGTAGTTGAACGTTATGAACACCTAAGCACGCTTAAAATAGCCGTGCTGTCAGAACACATTATGCAAGTTCATACTCGTTAAAATCTGGACTCACGTCAAATAAGGCGAAAAACGGCAGTGAAGTACTGAGTTGGAAGAGTGCATCCAAAATCACTTGGGTCATGTGAAACGAGAAACTTTTGCAGATATGCACGCGGCCTCTAAAATGGCTGCTTAACATCTTTCGAAGAATGAGTAGCATCTTGGATGGGTGTTGCACTTTTATTCATTAGTATTGTGGCGGACGCCAACACAGCTTCTTAAGAACGATAATCTTGACATTAAAACCTATGCGAAACTTCGTAACAGGCATGATTCTGTATCCGCATCATAGTCTACGATGTCTGCTCTGTTAGAGTGCTAGCGTGACTAAAGTTATAGTATTATACAAACTACTTATTCATAATGTCGTCACCACTACTCACGATGAGCTAGTAAAGTTTTGTTGACGCGACTGGGTTCTCTGGGATGCAATTTCCCAAGATATTGTAGGTTGGGAAATACTTCATGCATTTGTATTAAACCTTGAATAAATCAATGTACTTAGATAGCAAAACAGCGAAACATGAACTCGGATGACAGAAAAATAAAACTGACACTGGCTAGCCTGACACTGACATGCACATACTTGCATGACATCGTTCAGCCCGTGGACCAGCTGATCAGCAGTAAGGTCGAGACGCAAACCAAAGCGGCCTAGAGGGTTAATTACTGTACTGATGTGCAGTCGTTACCTGCTGTTGACACTCGCGAAATATACGATGATTAAGATGTAACGGTGGAAATTCTGTGTACCAAAATGTGGCAATATTATAGTAGAACGGTTACTGGATTTTAATGTTTGTTTTTGTTACCATATGTTGAACCTAAATGACCCACAGTGTAATGTGTATGACCGGCAGCACCGAACGGCAGGTTACTAGTAGGTAATATTTCTTTATTTGCTGTGTTGGCACTAACTAGTGCAGTTGGCAAGTATTTTACGAGAATATTTTTTCACATATACACACCAAGTACACTTTCATCTTCCACTTTATTTATGTGAACAAAATAACCCAGAAATTCAAATTATCGCTAACCTAGTTGAATTTTCAAAATGTATCATGAATATCTGAATTTCGACACATGGAAGTTGATATTTAATTGCGTAAACACACTGTTCCTCTTTGAATTTTCAATTGTTAGGATGCGTGAATGCCAGTTAACACACAAAGTGCCTCGCGGCCGATATATATCAACATGTTGACCTTTCGAATGTAAAGCATTTCCAACATTAATCATTCCCTGTTGCTTACATCGAATCCTAAAATATGGGCAACCGAGCGCACCAAATCGGACGCACAATCTGTCGCCTGATGATGGCCGCCTAAGTCACTACCCTTTTTGCATTTGACCTACATTCCATAATATTTAGTTTGTCTATATTGAAGAAGCATAAGATTGCATTCACGATTAAAACGTAGCTGACCAAAAGAAGCATGGAGCATGAAGCTGACCGAGCGCGCAGTGACCGCTAAAACACACATGTTTGAGCTCTATTTGGCTACATCATTTGAAACAGTCCGGTCGGCGCTCGCAGTGGTGTAGTTTCTGATTGTTCGGGTAGGTTGGACTATACCTATATTTCGTTTGCTAAAACAAAAGTGTATGGGAGTACTACGTTAGGCGGTAATGCATCAGTATTATCCTCGGTTATGTTTCGACGTGGATTGAGCATAGACGTCGGCTTCTTTGGTCGTTATTCCAAGATCGATGGAATACACAATTAACAATCAACAAAGTCGTGGTGCTGATTAGTGAGTACATTTGTTTGGTTGTCAGCTGATTACAAGCAGCAAGCAAGTAACCGATGTAGGTGGTCAGACTATATGAAATCGGGTTACGTTGGTACAGTGAACAAAATAGACATGACGGTCATCAAGTTGATTAAATTTCACCGATAAATGAATGGCCAATCAGGATTAAATTTATAAATCATCCTGCCTCACACGGTGCTCATAGAATCGGTAGTTTATTGAATAGGATCTTCAGTATTTTGCACGCTGGATGCAGTTTGCAGTTTCGAGGCAAATAGTTCCACCTACTATTTCTGAACAAAGGCGAAAAAGTTGCAAAAGTGAGCCTGGGGAGATCATAACATTACACGAAAATGGGTTCAGTTCTATGAGTTCGCCTAGTCCAACGCTTCGGTTAGAAGTAGGTTCCACAGTGAGTTGCTGTTGCCCGGTATTGATCAAAGACACCTCACACCCACCAAGTGACAGATGAAGTTAACTATGCACCAAACAGCAACGAAATATCACTGAGGAATAGGTGATTAATGCACAGGAGTATATTTTGAGGTACAATGTTATTATGTTGGTGGCCTCCGCCAGAGGAAAGTAAGGACTAGCGTTCATAATGGCCGTCTGTCACGTTTCGGTAAGAAGGTTTGCTAGCAGGCGGAATTATTTTGCCCATATTATGTCCTTCATCCTAGGGCACATGCAGCCAATGTCACTGCGATCTGATAATCACACACCTAGAGTAGAGTACCGTATTTTATTGGAGAAAGTGTTCGTTGTAAACAGTTTTCTACCATGAATTGAGTCTCTCGGAAAGAAGATGACTGTAAACAGACAATGTTCAGTGAAAAGCGGCCTCGTGTACGAAAGTGACTACTATGAAGAGGTTCGTTCAAAGAGGCAGAAAATGTCTCATCAGCACAAACTTCCTTTACTTCCTTCTCCGTCTCAGGACTTGGTGAGTGCCACATTTAGTACTGAAGAGAAGATCAAACTTGGATGAAATGAGCACCACATCAGTCATTGAAGGCAACATCCAGTTCAAACCGGATGAGCAAATCTAAAAATTACCGTGAAACAAGACAAAAACGGAAGTTTGATGTGACCACACTTACTTCAACTTCATGCAGGGCATCCTCCGTATCTTTCAGATTGCTATCCAAATGGTCTCTCTCCGCCTCCAAACGAGCACGGGCGCTTTCCAAATCCGTTATCTGTCTATTCATGCTTGACATACGTTCCTTTGATTCACGGAGTTTTTCTAAACGAGTATGAAACCCCGAGCTCATTTTCGTGTATACGACTAAAGTATTACATATTTAATTTGGATTATAAACAGATACGCAGTAACTGAGAAGAGCTGTGTGTATTCCCATGCATGACTATATGGCTAAAACATTTAGCTGGACAAGGACCATTTCATGTTTAGAAGAAAAGAATGATGTGCCTAAGAATCCTGTGAAGACAACTGGGGGAAATACAGCAGTTATTAGGGAAAAGTAGCAATATTACATAAAATGTTTTGTACTGTTCAGTGTAAAATTTTGCTTGTAACTTGGTGAATATGATGTAAACTTAAACTACGATTTTAGCGTTCAGTTGACAGTTTGTATCACATCGTACGTCTCCTACTCGTTCAGTTTATCTCACGCTCTTGCTAACTTATTAAAGTTTTATTGGAAATATGTTCTTCCGGTTCATGTCCTGAGTCATTTCACTCATTGAATGCTAAGCGTTTGTTATCTCTATCGTGTTTATCGCCAATAGTGTGATTCAGTATGGAGGAACGTGTATAGCCGCCAATCGTTATTCTTCAGTACATATGGTCGAATAAGTGGTTATGATGACCGAAATTGCTTAGATGCAAGCAACATAACAGGACAAAGAAGTTGGTTAGAGGTGTGATAGAAGTTCACCGGGTACGTATAACTGATGTGTGACAACAACTAGGAAATTAGCCATGTACATCCAGTAAATTTCGACCGTTAAGCACACACTACTTATCTTATCATAGCTCACAAAATTTTCGTTTGACTTCAAACACTGAACTCTCTGAAGAACCCACGAATTAACGTTCACAGCAATAAAACCTGACAGCGTTGGTTTATTCATGTAATTCGCTGGCACAACGTTAATGGAGAGCTAAAGCAGAATACAGCAAAGCATAAAAATCATTCATTGGCCAATTAGATACTGTTAGTGAACCACGGAGTGTTCGCTTCATACCCATATGAACATATTGAAATATTTATATTTCTAAAAGTTCGCTTTACTTCAGAGACTCTGTTAGAGAGTATCATAATAGTTTCTACAATATTTCGGGTAACTCTTTCAAATCATTCTTCAGTTTTATTCTGGAGGTGACATAACGGACTCCGTGTTTAGTCTACTATCTTAAGGTGAATGTTTTTAACTAACAAATGAGAAATCAAACGAATACTGAAAACATGGAAAAATAAGCGAGCCCGATAAGCAGGTGGCCGACTGAACCAATTCGGCCAGCTGTAGGCCAGGTGTTAGCCTATCATTTTGGCTCGATTTACCAACCGAAAATTGGAAATGTTTTAATGCGAACATTTTCATGAGATCATTTGTATTTTTCGCAAATGATTATGATGAACCCAAGAAATGGTATTTTTTCTTGTAATAGATAAGCTACAGTAGTGAGTAGGTGGCTGTGATCTAACTACACATTTTATTCATCCAGACCATTTCAATAGTCTAGCTTTGAGTGAGTTTTTGGTTGTTTTTAGTCAATTATGGTTAGTTGGAATAATTAAACTATTCCATCACTACGAATGAGAGAACGAGCGAAATGAGACTAGGGTTAAGGTGTCCGCATTAACAAGACTGGCATAGTTTTTGATCTTCTCCTGCATCTCTGGCCTTCATATTCAGTAAAATTTTCTGATCCTTAGTCTTGGACTATCATTAGTTCAACGCGGAGGTCATACTCTCATACCATTGTTTGACATCAAATGCGCCGGGAACGCATGAACTTTGGCATCAGTACTACTGCTATTTCATTCGTTCTTATTTCAATCGTTGTGAAAAATGACATTTGTTGCAGTGACATATGGTCGACCTTATTTTTTCACAGTTGCTTTTAAATGAAGATGATGGAGTTGACAGATTAGTACAAGACATGTTGTGTACAGTCACATATGTCTTGGTGACGTCTGAACTGCATGACTCTTACTTTCAACTCCAGCAGATCCAACGTCCCCCGATGCTGTGAGTCTATTCTCTACTCAAACCAAGTTCATAAAGGCCGTTGATCTACAGGTGTCTATCACACTGACGAAGCCAATCACTCCTGGATAGTCTTGAAATCCAAGAGTTGCATGTAGCCTTACACGAACGCACTCTGAAATAACGCTTCTCAGGGTCTTGTACGTTCACACTGGGCTAGAAAACCTCCTGCAAAACGTCCAAAAGAATCGCAAGCATAGAGATAGCGACCAGTTAGATCTATAGGTTAACATCAATTGGCTGCCATCTTCCGATTATTCAGGCACTGAGACTTGGTCTATACTTCGTCGTAATATTTGTGTTTGTTAGATGTACACGGTTTATATCAGGGGAGTTATTGCTTCATATTCAGCGACGAATTATACTTGGGATGTCTAATGAAAAAGTTAGTCTATACGGTGAAAGTATACAGCAATCAAGACGTGTTTCAGAAAACAGCAAATAAATCTATCAAACAAATAAACGGAATAACTAAAAGTAGGAAAAATAAACGTAAAAATTCTTGTGTGGAAAAGATTCTGATTCTTCATACAATAAGTTATGCTTTATCACGTTGCCGTTTCACATATTGACAGTTATTATTGCAGAAGGAGAGACTTGGATTGCATCATTCATCAAAATGATGGTCTGACTATGGATGACACGTAAAGGTCTGTAATATGTTTCCACAAATGTTGCTTTTTGCCATTGTAAAATTATTTGTCGCACGTCCTGATGAACCTTTAATCGCAATTTATTTTTGTTTCCGGTTGTCTTTAATGTTGTAACTATTCTTATAATTACTTTCATTTTGCTGTTTCATGCATTCACCATTCTTGATTTGTGTGTGTGACTTCCGTCTGTCTTGTCTTACGTAATTCAGTTTGTAAGTGGCACATCACATGCATTTAAACAAAACATGAAACGGAAATATGGGTAGCTGAATTAAACCTGCATCCAGTACGGTTCCAGTATGTAAAGGTTGTTGCATAATTATCTAAAACATTTCCATGACATTTCATTTTATCGTGGCGCTTACCGTTTTATTAGTTTCGTCATGGTCAGTCATTACATTGAAATATGTTATCTAGCGGGGTCACTTAATTTATTGTCTGTAGTGAGAGTTATTCGAGGAGCCACCATTACCATATACGGGGGTCCACTTGAGAATAGTTGAAAGTGCTCAACGGAAACGTTTCAAACTTAGGTAATTAGTGTCAAATAAGATCGCACGCTAAGGGAAGCTTATTGTAGACTGAGTTAAAGAAATAGCTTATCGTAATATTAGTGATATGTCGGACATAATCCATACAACATTCGACGAGTCTTAACAGTAGACACAAATATCTAAAAATGTAAGGAAATTACTGTCAGCGGACATCTTCACTTGCCGACTCAAATACGACTCTGGATGAACCCGATAGGATTCTTGAGAGAGTGGGCGCATTTTATTGGCGTTTACCTGGCAAGATCGGTTGACTGAGTGAAACGCAAGTGTATGCGTTGAAACCATACTATTCCAATGATGGAGCTTGAGACATGAAAATGTGCACATGTGACCGACCGATTGTTTATCTTCCTTGCCACTGGGTGACACTTTAAATTATTTATGCTCATGCACTTTTAAACGTGTTAGTTGTGTTCAGGTAACGAATAGTTTTGTCTTTGGTTCAGCTACGAGTGACATTTTCAGTCTCGAGTAAAAAAATCTCAGTTCTGTTGTTGCTTTCATTTTTTTGAAAAAATTTACAGCTGCACTTAAAATCATATTAGTTTGAAAATGATATTTTGAGCTATTTGATAAGTAGTAGGTAAATGAACATTTCCCATACATGAACATAGTACTAACAATAGCAAAGTTTGAAGCTTCCGCCAAAAATATGTGACAAACTTTATGTAAATTCACGTCAGCAACTGTATCGTTGAATAACTCTAAATAATCGTGACAGTGTTCTGTTCTCAGTTACTCAACTGTACCACTGCGTCAAATGGGATTCACAAATTGGCATAGAAGAATGCTTTGACTAATCAATACTTGCTGTACCTACCACTAATTTTTGAAAGTATATTACTGATTAGAAACTGAACAGATTTGTCGTAGGATTCTAACACTTTACAGCCGGGCCTCTTTGAACCAAAAGTCCTACCAAACTGTTTAGCAATTTTACAACTTCCATTCTGAGTGATGAGATTGACTGATTCCATCATGGACAGCTCAGTGAATGCTGCTATGGAATTCACTCCCCGGAACATTTGCTGAATCAAATGTGACAGTGTGACTGTGAAGTAAATGAGCTTTCCGCTGAAGTGACAGAACATTTATGGAGTACGGACAGTCTGTTCATATCGGTGGTTTGGGGCGACCTGGAGACAAATTTTCTCACAATCAATTATCTTCTAGTTGAACGGTTTGCCTACCTAATCCGGCAAGCCCTTATAAGAAAATGTTTTGTTTGCTACTTGCGAAATCCATCCCATTTGGCTTTCCGCATTGGTCAGATGATGGTGACTACACCAGCCGGTGAAGATAAGTAATGTGGACTGATTTTGTGTAAAATGCGGTATTATTTAGCCCATGAGTAACATACTTAGTCGACAAGAGTGGTAGTATTAAGTTGTTTCATATGTTGCATTCAGTCGTACCTGAGTTACTGACAATACATGGAGAACAGCAGTTAAGACATGAAAGGAAAGACGTCATCATACGTCTGAGTTGTGATTAACACTCATAGACAACTTCGTAACCGGTCTAAACGTTATGATCAATAGCGTTTCGAGACAACACATCGGTTGTAAACGGTTCATCAATATGACTTTGTGACATTATACCAATTGTAAATTGTTAACCATGCTTTGCGTATGTCCCCCATGATCACTCAATACAATGCAGCGACGGTTGTCTACTGAGTAGCATTCAAAAAGTTGCGATCTATAGCCTGCCTCAATAACTTTGTCATATGACCTAAATCAAGATCATTGGCGATTTTTTGATGACCTTCGTCGCAACTGAAAATGTGGTAAACAGAACATGTAACATGTCACATTTTTCTGGTACTCCCTTGTCCAATTGCTTATTGTTTATAGTTTCTCAGTATGCTCAGATATAAGTTCCTGTTTAGGGAAAACTAGCTACGAACAGACTATCGTTCTGACGTAACAGTTTAGAAATGAAAAAACGCATAAACAGTGCTCTGGGACAGTGAACGATTCTCATAAATTAACCCTCAGGAAATAACGCCGACAGCTGAGTGATTCTAAGCATATAACAGCGGTTGCTGATAAGTGACCAATGATGTGACATGCCTCATCAGTAGCTTTATATCTGGCTTTGACCAATGACTTATATAATCAAGCATTGTGGCTTGTTAATTGCAGATGTGAACAATTTAGCGTCCCCGGTCTTCATTTTTTGCTCATCAAAAAGTTTGTAAACACGGGTCACAGGTAATGTGGTCCATGTTGGGTGATTATGTTCTCCAGTACACCCTCTGTCCTCAAACGGTAAGAGATCGTGCAACTACAGATAATATGACTGAAATTCGCAGTGCCAGAAAACTAAGGAAATGCGTCGAAAGCATTAATGTTTACTAGTATGTAGCATGTTTTGATACATTGTGTAGACAATTAATCGACAAATCGGAATAGGTATCTATTTTAACATAATCTTTAATGTGGAGCGTCTCCCAAAATAGGTTCAAGAAGTAGGGATTCTCTAGGCATTGAATGAGTACTATTTTCCACTGACGGTTTCATGAACATCGTCATAAAAAATATCATGAGCCATCAATTATTTAACGTATCGGCTCCCATATGTGTACGGTGAGCTAGTATTTGATTCAAAAATTGAGAGATAGTAAACCGGTAGATGTGTAATCTTGTTCGTCCCGATTTACAACAGCTTTAACGATTGGTAAATTTATTCACCCGATATTCATCACAATGACAAACCGCCTATTTGTTCATACTAATTAAAGTTACCGAAATTTTGTGGCAAATGGAGTTGCTTTTACATCGTCCACTTCAAGAAGTATAATAGACAAAACAACTGCATTTCATCAAGTATTCTACAACAAACGTAACACAAACAGTTGGTTTTAATGACTACCAGTAAGACGATTATTGTGACTGGTTGCCTAATAATTACTGTCTGGACTATGTTGGTCTAACAATCTAACACTTATGCGCGAGTAATTGGTCTGACTCCTGTAAATGCATAGTACGGATGAAGCCCGAAAATGTCATAACAGCTGTCTCCCAATTTACTGTTGGACACTAAAATCAACGTCTTGCAAATACATCCTTTAGAACTTTTTAGACAGTGATGAATGCCTGCTGGTCTTTCGGTCAACTGCAAATGACTGGTCGGTTTCAGCCACTGGGGAAAAAGTTTAGTAGGCAAGGAAAATAAAAAAAAAACTACATACCATTCAGACAGAAGGTAACACCGTATGAACAAGAATGTTCATAATTAATTTTTCTGCAAGTCGAAAGCTTTTGCAATGCGTTTGCTACTAATTCCTGTGTGAAGAACAAGGGAACAATAGAGAGTTATACTAAATTAACAAATTGGGTTGTAAATTCTGTTCAAATAGTCTACACTTTATTCCAGCTACTTCATCCACACTGCTAATGTTATCAGGAGTAGGTCATCTTATCACATTAATTTTATTGTTGTTGTTACTCCATTATTAAGCTGTTAGACTTTCTGTTACCTGTATTTTGTCGGGCTTCTTTTTCCAAACTCGCAAGTCGCTCCTCCATTTCGGATTTTGTCGAGCGCAGCTGAGTGAGTTCTCGTTGCAACAGACCCGTTTTGCTACGCAAATTACTCTCCTCTGTTTGTGATTCGTCCAGCAAATGTTGAAGTTCATTCCGTTCA
The DNA here is from genome assembly GCA_013368495.1 of Paragonimus heterotremus. Taxonomy (NCBI): domain Eukaryota; kingdom Metazoa; phylum Platyhelminthes; class Trematoda; order Plagiorchiida; family Troglotrematidae; genus Paragonimus; species Paragonimus heterotremus. The sequence continues at coordinate 207,597 of LUCH01000193.1, read as the reverse complement.
GTTTCTAAAGATTTTAGTTCCTGGGCTTGCTCGGACACTTGTGCATATAGCTGGAAGCGGAAGTGGAAAAACAGTCGAATTTTTCAATAGAGGCATGTTATCGAATGTCATCTCTGTTAGAACTGTATGTGAAGGATGACACTGTCAACTAAATGTTTAAAGAACGTAAGCTTATGTAAAAGGTAAACTGTGTAACATTAATGCACAGATATGTAGTCATTCTGCAGGTTGCAAGGCAATACGTCGATAAGATGGTACTGAGATGTTCCAAGTGACAAACCACCTGGCGTTTTAAATGTGGATTTGAGTATAGCAGTGTTTCATTCGTCCTTTCACAAACTGACCTTAAAAGAGAAGCTGTTAGAAAAACGACCAATCTATTCGATATCCTAAACAAAGCATGTTGAACAAATCACTGTCTTGCACTGCTGAAACGAAAGTGGTACATCATCTGTCTCCTGTTTGATAATGACAAAATTACAATCCAAAGACGGCCTCTATGCGGAAACCTTGGTTTCAGAGCAAGTGGTTGATAAAAATATGATGATTGGTCAAGTAATCTCAGGTCTGCATATGATAATTTAACGGCTAGAGTATAAACTGCTTGTTCATATGACCCAATTCCATATGTTATTTTCACTTCTGCAGTGGTACAAGCCACGTGCTGCAAAACACGTCGCTTGTCTGGTCTTTTTATTGACCAATCACGTCAAGATTATCTTCCTTATTTCGGCCTAGGATTCCTTACTTAAGGCGTAATAAATTAATAAATAGATTAATTAGTTAATTACATTGCAAGCTTACTACATTGTCATTCAAGAGCGATGAGTGTCTTGGTGCCAACTTCACACACTGACGCTTTGGCTCCTACTTAAAAGAAAGTACAACCTATTCTGGCTAGCAGCTCTTATTGCACTTCGGGTTTGTTGTCAATTTCAGTGCGTCAACTGAAATACCAAATAACTCAAGCTTGCCTACATACAAACGACTCTGCGTTAAACTGAAGGAAACCTCAGGTCTAATACCCGGTGTTACCCTCGTAATTATTCGTGTTTCTTTTAGTTGTTGGGAGTTTAGGGAGACGAGTGTGGTATGGGTTTGCAAACTGAAAACCAGAAGTCTTTAGGTTTATTTCGAAAGCACTGATCAGTTGTGGTTTAGCAGAGTTACGATATGAAGTGACGGGTACGATGCATTGTAATGTGATACTGAAGAAGCCGTATCAGGTTCAAAAGCACTGTAAATTTTGAGGTTGCAGGACGTTCTTATTTTCGCTTTCACGGGATATAACTATTCCGTAGACAACGGTATTTCGCTGCATGTTTGATACATTAGGAAGTTGTCGATTCACAAGTTAAAAATCAACTTGCTGTTATAAGTGTATTTTGGCAGCAGTGTAAGGTGACTGACTTCTGTTTTCCTGTTAGAATTATAAACGGACGATGTTTATCTATCGACTGTCGTTGTTGACAGTATTACACACGTAAGCAATTATCGTGATCAACATGCTTACTTTTTCTGGTACACTACTTATTGACACTAAGTTAGTGTTAATGAAACTGGTTCAGCTCGGACCCAGGGACTTGCGAAGAAGAATGTGGTGGAACTCGAAGATAACGATTCATTTCAGTTTAACTCAAACTAGTCTCGAATTGCTCGTGAACTGAGACTGTCATTATGCAGTGCAACTCAGCATAACTTCACGCTGTTATTTGATCACTGTTGCAAGTGAATGCCTAAAAGCTGTGGCGACATACTCGACTTTTTCACCTTGAACGTGTAGCAGTTTTTGGGTAGATATTAAAGATATCAACGACCGACCGTTGACACACTGACTCCCCCAATCCATTGTTGGGAATAACTTTGGTATATTTGGCCCTTCTTACAAGATGGGATTCTTCTGGTGCTCCGTATTTTTGGTGAGGTTCGAAATGACTTGGTCTGTAAGGATAAGCACAGTGTTCCGATTAAATGCATTCTAAAACAAGGTGCAGCCAACAATATCGCTAGTGGTCACTTGCTCTCAAGGGTATTGCATTCTCGCGAAAATTCCCATTGAATCGTAGAACAGTAGACGTGACGAACAATTGTTTTCGATAACTCATCATCAGATTAATACAATTATATAGATTCAGCAAAAATAAAAACAGTGCGTACACAAGACAAAGAGGTTTAGCAAAATGTCATTGGATCAAGCAGAACGTCTCAAAATATCCAGGCCAGCATAGGTCAGTCACTCAGGGAGCAAATCACCAGAGTTAGTGATTGGCGGCTTGGAGTTCCACCCATCATTACGTCACAAAGTCATCGGTTGGAGTTTGGATGGGCATACAGACTGATGGTGTGACCTTTGGCCATGGCAACTGCAAGGCCTGCACGAATTTTGTGTGTGAACACAAAATCGGATTGCGTAATCGAATGGCGATCGATTCAGCAGTAGACAACATTCGTTGTCTGATCAGTTTGGGTGGTTTATCGGGAGTTTGTAGACAACACGGAACACCTAAGTGGGGTCAACCCGGTGATCAGTGTCTGCCAAGTGTGCGACGACTGCGCTGTTGATGGATTTGGTTGAACCTGTTCCGAGCCACGCTGGATGGTGTTCTTTGATCCGTTTTGACAAACGCCTCGTCGTCCGACCTAAATATTCTGCTGACAACAGCAGGAAAATGAGTATACAACCATGGATCGGTCCAGCACAGGGAGTTTGTCTTTCAAGCTCAAAGTCAGCAAGGGGGATGTGGTGCACCAACTGCGCAGCGTT
>LUCH01000193.1:176327-204099 GCA_013368495.1 Paragonimus heterotremus | reverse complement strand
TGAACGTTGTGAGTACATCGTAGAAACAGTTTTTTCAACATGGGTGTCGGTATGTTGAACTGAGTGTTCGATTGATCGACATATTCGCAAGTGAAATTGACAGTCTCAAGCAGAGGGACATTTGTGAATTTTATTGAATTCTTTTGGCTGGTGGCATCCACCGAAGGTCAAAACATCTGCGTCATTTCGAATGTGGCTTTAGTGCAGACGAGACAACCATTTTACCTCGAAAAACATTGGAGCTATCACGTCGGTCTAGCGCCTCATAGATCATCTCCGTTTTGAGATAAACATCCGGCAGACAATTTGACTTGGAAGCCTTGACTATCGTATTTGGTGTACAGCAGTGTCAGCAATACCTTTTCGGAAGACCGTTCACATTTTTTACGGATCACAAACCGTTTATTCCGTTATTGGTTGAAGAAAAAACAATGCGGAAGATGGCTTTCTTGAGGGTGATTTGTTGATCTGTCATCTTATTTGCTTACAACTATGAAATGCAACGTATTCAGTAATACTGCAGATGTTTTAAGTAGGTTGCCATTATCAACTACATCGCTGTGAGAATTTGTCCCAAAACAACCTGTGCATCTTATTCAACGCTTCAAACATTCTCCAACTACAGCAACGGTTATAGGTTAAGAAACAAATAAAAATAGCATACTAGCCTTAATAAAGCGGTACGCACAGGTAAGATGACCAGAACATATACCTGACGAACTTATAAACCTGCGTTCGAGAATTACCGAAGTAAGTCTCCGAAATGGATGTCTGTTTTGGGGAACACGTGTTGGGGTTCCGATGAGACTGTAGCCCTACCTACTTTATGAACTCCTTGATGCCCACCCAGGCATCCTTAAAATGAAATCATTATTTCGTTTTTAATTGGGGCGGCCCAAACTGGAGGATGACACTGTGTTAATGGTTGTCATGTGTATTATGCCAAGAAAACCAGAAGGCAGCCCACAAGGTTACAATATACTCTTTGAGATGACTAGAAACACCATAGATGTGAATACAACTGGACGCTCTTGGTCCGTTTGAAGTTTAAATGATTTTACTCATCGTGTATGCCAATCCCTAGTGGTTTGGTTCTCACCTTCTTCCAACAGCAGCAATGCCTGACACGGTAATCAGATTACGCACAACCCTGACAGCATTTAATTTGTCAGATACTATTTTGATTCACAATGGTTGTGTATTAACTGCCGGTGTCTTCACAAACCTCATTAGATTGATCGGAGTCAGACATGTTACTGTAGCACCCTATATCCTTATCAACCTAGTTCCCCTTTGTGTGCGTTGCGATCGCGGTCAACTTGTTCATCGGAAATTGATCAGCGAAGCCACTGGCAACAGTCCAGCCGGATTCATGTTTGATCGTCATTTCCGTGCTAGGTTAGACTTATTCCACGGAGGTCTTCAGTCAAAAATAATCCTTGGACAGAGATTAACGGAAGACCGTTTCGACATGCAAAAAGGTTCTAAAATACATATTTTCTTCACAAACGCATCCTCTCTCCTTCTTTTGGTTGACATCATGTGTGTGTTCATCACCCTTGTATTTATGGCTTCTCCGGTTCGCAGAGGCGGTAGCAATTAGCAAATGGAAGCCACCGCTCTGTGTACAGAAAGATTTGTTCGTCAGTACCAAATTGCCCTGGTAATTGATGTGTGTGTGTGTGCGTGTGTTGGTGTGGTTGTTGATTTTGTTGTTTAACTTCACAATGACCATTGAACTTTGCTATATAAACACACAGACTGCAGTATGTACCTGATGAGATGCAGCGAAATGTGCTCGAGAGATACATTGTGCAAAAAACTGTTTCTGACTTCTCTGTTCAAATTTGTTACGGGAAAAGGTTGCTTTGCTTTTATGCATGATAAAGTTAAACGTGTGTTTGAGTCTGATTCCGTCTTTGTACATCCTCCCACTGAGAACAACTAGTAACATGTTATTATCACATGTGTCAACATACAAATCATTGGCTCAAGTGACTGGTGCAACGCCATCTAGATCATTCACATCAGCGGGCATCCAGTCCAAAAAGCGGTTCCCATTGGGCACATCCTCAAAATCACATGACACATTCATAGCTCAGCCAACGCTCAATGATTACGAAAGTAGAGAGGAAGTGTCATCAGCCATTTAACAATATATGGAACTTTCATATAGATTGAACATCACTCACAATTGATCGCAGCTGTCGCATTCCCATAGACTTTCCAGTCGGCCCATTTCGAAAAGAAGCACTAGACTCGAGTTTCGCTCTCATTAGAGCTCGTCAGTAGTGCATATCATCGCCACTACCGGGACTTGAACCACGGACACGCTGTTCATGAACAGGCAACCGTGTTTACCACTACGCCATTGACCTCACGTTGGGTACGACCGAATTATCATATGTGAACAATCAACCACTTTCGCTCAACAAGTCAATGATTTCTGTGATTTCAACTTGGAGAGAAGTCCTAGTCGAGGGGTCATCGATTGGAGTTAACAAACAGTAACTGTGTCTTCTTTTCGAGAAGATCGGGCAACCTGATCATTACTCACAAGCCAGAATGGTTGATTGTTCACATATGATAATTCGGTCGTAACCAACATGAGGTCAATGGCGTAGTGGTAAACACGGTTGCCTCACGAACAGCATGTCCGTGGTTCAAGTCCCGGCTGCAGTGGCGATGATATGCACTACTGACGAGCTCTAATGAGAGCGTAACTCTAGTCTAGTGCTTCTGCTGTTCGAAAGGGGTCGACTGGAAAGCCTATGGGAATGCGACAGCTGAGATCAATCAATCTATATGAAAATCAAAAATCTCCCACTACTCATCAATATGGAACTTTGTTTTCTCAGATGTTACCCTCTTATTGGCAACTCAGATATGGACTGAAAAAACGTAATTTGAAGTCAGCCTTTCGTTGAGTGAACTGTGAACTTAAAATTATTTCATGCCATAAATACAAGGGTGATGAACACACACATGATGTCAACCAAAAGAAGGAGAGAGGATGCGTTTGTGAAGAAAATATGTATTTTAGAACCTTTTTGCTAGAGTTGTATTGAACTATCGGGAGTAGCAAAATGTAAATCGTTGATACATGTTGATTGCATTTTATTTGCATTTAATGGAAATACAGCTTGCTAAGCCTTATTTAAGCGAGATAACTGGATCCGTGATTTTTCTTTGAACAGAAGCTATTGAGAAGTAGAGACCCACTTGAAGATGCCTAATAGTTGAGAAAACATCTGTTATGTCGTTGCAGACAGGGTACTCAAGATGTAAATTATAAGATATGCTTCTATATGATGAGGATTGGTTTAGGAAGGTTTTGTTCCATATGGTCACATTCACTTCTTGTGTACTTTAAAAAAATCTTCGGATGTACTTTTTGGCTGAAAAGAAGTTAACAGTGACTGTCGTTTAATCTGGGACAGTGATATAGCTTAACAGATAACGTTGCAGCTTATTTAAAAACATGTATTAGTCACCGATGCGAACAGTAGGAGTTACAATTGTTTAAGACGTAAAGAGAATAACGGGCCAGTATTTTTTGCTACTCATGTGAGGCAGTAATGTAAAGATCCTGGTGCTCGAAGGCAGTCAAGGTGAGCGACCCGCGATGTCACTGCGACCTATTTGAGTTAGTATAGGACGGATAGTCAACATTTATGCAAAGCGAATGTTATGAGTATATGCTACGGAAGTGTACTTCATGAGGATTCTGTTAGCCAAATATGACAATCTACCTCAACCACCTTCTAATTTCTATGGAAGACACTCTGGTTCAGTTCATATTTACAGATGCTCAGCGGACATTATTTAATATAATTCCTGAAGTACCCGTATACTTAAATATAGTATCACCAGTTACCCGCAATTAAGTTGTTGTAGCAGGTTTCATCCACCTCTGAGTGAGTCATTCACCAAACACAGAATCATATTGCAACACAGGCAAAGAAAATCACCTTTACATCTCAATAAATCTCAATAAATACCCTAACTTCGTTTTTTTCCTTCTACGTAAACTATTTCCTGAGCGAAGCGGGTGCACCTAGGCTGATGTTTCTGATAAGTCAACTGAGAGTGAGATCAATGTTTGATGGACAAATTTCTGTGAAGCTCATGTGATGACCAGTAATTACTGGAATCAAAACAGTATTGAAAATGACTGCTGGGTGATTCTAACAGGTGACTTTCCCAGTCACTGTATTGTCTTCACCACAACCGAGAGATGATTGCTCTGAAACAACCAACTCGTCATTTTGCGACCGTTTCAACTACATGCGTAAAAATTCCCACCTCTTCGAACCCAACGTCACCAGAACACTTGCCTTAGTCTCCATTATATGTTAGAATAAATTTGATTAAGTGCTACTTTTTGCAGGACGCGGAATTAAAGCACACTTGCTCAAAACCAATACGAAGTTAGCGTAATTTGCTGAAATGAAATAACCATACCGCAGAGTTTACAGCTAGGTTGCCAGTACGGAGGGCCAGACATCGGTCTCAATTCCATTAAAATCGTATCAAAATGCTAAGATGCGTGTCTCGACATAGGTTTGACACAAAGCAAACGCACTGGCGACATGATAAGCCCACGACATGCGTCCTCAGCACGTGTCATCATAATATTGGATGTGTCTATTTGCCATGGTTGTTTCACATAGTCACCTGGCCTTTTCCGTTTTACAGGCCTTCATGCAAAACGTCAAGCCTTGGGCTGTATTTCTTCTCTCACCCACTTCTCAAAATGAGGGACGTTTATGAGACAAGGTGGTGTTCAAACCTGGTGAGGGAGTGGGCATGTCTAACGGCTCGTCTCACTGTCACGCACACTAGGTACCGGATCGCATTGGCAGTGTGTGTTGGTGAATGAGTCATCACAAAGGGACCATAGTCGATGCCGCAAAGAGGCCGGTGAACAGTGCAGAGGAGTGATGGCTCGGTTGTTCTGGTGATTAGGCTTGACGCAGTGGCTGTAGCATACAGTCTGTCATTCTACTTTCACATTTGAACTCACCCGCCTCACCCACTTTTTCATACTCTACCGAATGATGCAGCAGATTAGCTGACTGCCAAAGTGGGGTTTCTAACACAATGGAAGGGAATTCAATTCAATCTAATAGAATTCACCACAACTACTGATGTGCATTGCAGTTGTGTTACTTCTAGGTAGTTTGACAGATTTAATAATTCGGAAAAGACCCAATAGCAAAAAATCTTGAGTTCGATCTGATTCAAACCAGCGACAGAAACAGCAAGGCTAGACACGGCAAGTGTTCTGCCAGCTGAGTTACGGAAATGCGCCTGAAGGTCAGCAATTCCACATTCGAATTCACTTGACCAATGTAAAACACTGAGTAGGTTAATTGCTTGTTATTATACTGTGGCTGGTATGGTCGTATGAACCTTGAAAATCTAGAGATACATCCTGTAGATAACAAAGAGGTTAAACGTATTTTTACTAGTCGAAATTGAGGCATATATGCGTTTCCATCCAAATAATCATTCTCAAAACTTACGCTGTCTGACTGACTTTGAAGTTCTTGTATTTGGCCAGTCAACTGATTTTTAGTACGTTCCAAACTTATCACTCGACTGTGCTCCAAATCTTGAGATTCGGTGAGCTCCGCGATACGTGCGTTCAAACGGCGTCTATAGATCATTAAGCGAAAGTAGTAAATGCAGCAGTAAATATATTGTCAATAGGTTATTCATAAAAAAAACACCCGAACAATTAAGTGGTACTTTTTCTGCTCTTTCACTTTTTACTGATAGTACGGTAATAGATGAGCATATGATTGTTAATATGTACATCGCATTAGCTACACGTTACTAATGCTTACTGATATTTGTGATGCAAAGTTGATGAACAAGCTGGATAAGTCAGTGTTTATCCAACTGAGCTGTTTTGAATTGAATGTAGCCCTACATTATTTTCTTCCACTACATATTTCCTCATTTAACTTTCTTAAAGATGAGTATCTCCTACAGACTCAGTTCCTTAGGTGAACACAGGTGGATCGCGTGAACGTTTCACCGTTTAACATACAGGTACCTTAAATCCAGGGTGTTTGTAGTCAGTTTGGTTACAATCAATACGATGATTAGGAACCACAATTATACTGATTTGCTGTGACCACACCGTCATATTCGAAGGACAGCCAAACTGTTTAAATTAGCGTTTAGTGTGAGAGTTCAATTTCAGTTATAACGGTGATTGGGATTATGGATATGCTTTGTTCATGTTAACAGTGTAGTACAAGACTGACAACCACAAGCCTGTGTATACGGGTTACTAAACTTCGTTGCTCTACCGAGGAAATCTATAAAAACATGTTATACTTCTTTCCAGTAAGCAAAAAATCACACTCGTTTTTTCACAATGTCTTGTTCTAACCGGAACAGAAGTTAGTAGGGCGGCTGTTGCAAAGCGTTTACAACTGAGCCATCACACGTTAGGATACGCCAAGAAGACGAAATTAACATCTTGTCATTATAATGGCAAGGTAACGACAGTTTGTGTGCAAAGGAATGATGTTCAACCTTGCGCCCCCTTAATTATACGAGAGATGCAGAAAGTATTCACTTTCATATCGTCCCCTTTTTCCATCACCATATTAGTTCTGTTATCGATCTTTCGCTATCCTTGTGACTAAGCACATATGAGCATATTTGGCTGTCATTTTGCAATGCTAATTGAATGTCTGGAACACTCACTTTTTTCTAAAGGGATTACATGCGACTGAGTAGAGTTCAATTTTTTTTCCTAACACTACTGTTCATGCCAGTGTACTAAAAATGCTTCTGGTCTTGTCTGCTACAGGGTAATTCAGTTGAAGATTTCAGGGGCTGTAGAGAAATATTCATTCTAATCAATGAATTGTTAGGTAATTTTTCCTGTGATATCTTATCTGGACACTCGTTCAGTATTACTGTACTCAAAAATGCATGTTAATGAACATCGTTCACTGGCAGTAACGGTGAGTATCATATTCTTCTTCAATGTGAAAATTTTTCACCATTGTATGAATTGCATCAGTGCATAGTCTCTCTCCCATGCACCTGTACATACCCTGCGGCTGAATTGCGGTTGTTACCTCCAACTAGGAGTGTCACTCAGCTTATCGTGACCTACCGAAATGTTCTGTCTCAAGTGTTATCCATCAATTCACTTACAGTTGCGGTGACGTCTATATCGGCAGAACGGATCGGTGCCTACGACAAAGAATGGCTGAACATACGCAACAGGCGATGGCAACAGAGCGACTAAGACGAAATCCGACCTCAGCCATTGCAAAACACATCCTGGAAACAGGTCACGTTGTTGACCCCGCCAACTCGTTCCAAGTGTTGTTGCGTAATCAGAACACGAAATGGCTTGCCTTCTCCGAGGCAATGTTAATCAGTGCTCGCCGTCTGGTCCTATGTGTGCATGAACTGTTGACTCATGCAGTTTGTCTGCCCTGGAACTGATAACAGTCTCTGTTGTGTGTAAACCCAATCGTCGATTGTTTCTATTGTTGTTGCTTCCCACAACTCCTGTATATTCTAATGTTTTACGTTCGTGATTGAAGAGAGGAAACGAAATGTTAACATCTGGCGATATGTGTTCATTCGCTTTTGGTTTACACAGTTAACAAACGTTGAAAGGTGTCACCTCAACGGCATCAATAGTTGACTGAAGAGGTAGGTTGAGGTCATTTTTTTAAATAAGGGACTGTAGAAACACATCAGATAAAGTGTCGACGAATATTAGCAAGCTAGATGGAACACATTTAGGGCAGGAAAACGAAGACGACGAATCACCTAACAGAAGTATAATCAGTAGTCACTGCTTGCAGCATCACGAGCCTTGTAAACATGCACTCGGTTGTTTTACTATGGGTAACTTTTAAAAATTATAGCTTCTACAGTGGGACACCTCGTGGTCGAAAGTGGTTCGTGAAAACTACTGTTATAGGGTTGTGTCCATTGAAAGAACGGACCTCGAATACTACTTATTCAAGGTTTCCTACCAGATTGATTTTGCCTCTCAAAACGGCAACCATGCTATTCTCATTAATAACTGGCTGCTTCAGCGGTAACTTCCATCTGATTACCCACGAATCATATATATCTCATTCGTTTATTATTACTCAACCAAAGTCGAAAACTTATAACATTTTGACGTTAGATCGAATTTATATATATCTATGCATAAATATATACCTACTCAAGGTCATTTAGTACTGGTCGCGTTCAAATGAAACTGTTTTGGAGGACAGTGTTTTTTGTTCTTCCATACACATACTGAAGACGCGCACCCACCTCCGTAAATAACGTCAGTCAACAAAACCTACGTGTTTTATCAATGTCTACGTTTGTTTGCTTAACAAGTGGGAACTACAGTGAGGCTGTTTTTATCTTCCTACGAAGACATAAGATTTATGAAGATTATAGACCACTGGGCTACTAGTTAACAGCAACTGATGTTAACATATCTACAACCTATTTCGTGGAATACATCAAAATCAATCATTTTCAAGCGGAACTAATTAGTAGTGTTGATATCCAATTTTTTCCGGATACGAACAAACACTGCGTGTGGTGTAAAGCTTGTCGTGTTAGACTTGCTTATCAGAGGAAATTAACTTGTATGGCACGTCTTGGTTCTCTCAACAGAATTTAGACAATATTAACTGTCACCCTTTATGCCCAGGCAAACCAACTCACCAAAGTAAACATAATTTAGCGGACGCTGCAGTTGTGAAATATAAACTGTAACTTTGTGGATTTTAATTGTTTCTAGAAGGTATGAGAAACATCCACTTTGTGACGCGATTATTAAGTAAATGGTAATTAAATGAGGGATCAGAACTAGTTCACTTCCTTTCCATAGAATAAGTCAAAAACTCTTACCTGAAAGAGTTTTTTACATGGTATCATACTAATTGTTGTCCAGCTGAAATATCCTCTGCTTACGTGATTCTTTCTTTTAAACACACGGTTGCACTACATCGTCAGTAGGGAGCTTTAGTCGATTCTTCAATCTTGCCGAGGCACTAACAATCAAATTTTTGTGTAACTCACGAGATTTGTATGATTTGGCACCATCCAAATGGGCAAACTAAGTACATTTACGTTATTCGTACGCAAGGCTGTAGCATGCAAACGTTCAGAATGTTTACGTGTTCTATAATTTATATACTAAGCAACGTGCCCCAGTCATAAGTAAGACGAACAAACAACCTCAACAAATGGGTGAATCAACTTATTTTATCACATCTTTCTCTTTAAGTATGAATTCTCGAATACTGGATTGTGATTTAGTCGTTGTGAACTCGTTAATTTTCTTCTTGATCTACTAAGACAAACTAACGAAAACATACAGTTCGATTTATATTTGTAACCTACTTTCGTTTGTAGGCTTTTGAATAATTTCAAGTTGAACATCATTCACAACTGATCGCAGCTGTCGCATTCCCATAGACTTTCCAATCGGCCCCTTTCGAACAGCAGAAGCACTAGACTCGAGTTACGCTCTCATTAGAGCTCGTCAGTAGTGCATATCATCGCCACTGCAGCCGGGACTTGAACCACGGACACGCTGTTCATGAACAGGCAACCGTGTTTACCACTGCGTCATTGACCTCACATTAGGCACGACCGAATTATCTTATGTGAACGCTCAACCATTTTGGCTTGTGAGTAATGATCAGGTTGCCCGATCTTCTCGAAAAGAAGACACAGTTACTGTCTGTTAACCAATCGCATCTCCACAGACTTTCCAATCGCCAGGTTTAGTGAGATTGGAGATTTCGACCTGTCTAGGAAGTCCTAATCGCGGGATTATCGATTGGAGTTAACAGACAGTAACTGTGTCTTCATTTCGAGACGATCGGACAACCTGATCATTGCTCACAAACGAAAGTGGTTGAGCATTCATTTATGATCATTCGATCGTGCCTAATGTGAGGTCAGTGGCGCAGTGGTAAACACGGTTGCCTGTTCATGAACAGCGTGTCCGTGGTTCAAGTCCCGGCTGCAGTGGCGATGATATGCACTACTGACGAGCTCTAATGAGAGCGTAACTCGAGTCTAGTGCTTCTGCTGTTCGAAAGGGGCCGACTGGAAAGTCTATGGGAAGGCGACAGCTGCTGTCAGTTGTCAGTGATGTTCAATTTGAAGTTAACCAAATCCTCGACCGCTCGTCAGTAATTTTGAATAATTATTACTTTAAAAGAACACAAATATATAATGTATGGCAGAGAAGTAGTGAACTGAGTTGTTGCAGGTCTCCCGTGCTTAAATTCTACCTGATGAGTTTAGGGCTATATGGTTCTGGTTTTCTACACTGCCACAACTTAATCTCTCGAACAGACCAAGGTACTCGACTTCGGGTGCGCCAGATATCATTCTGCCGATCCACCTTCATTTCCTGAATGATACTGTTGACTGTTACGCAACCATTTTTGAAAGATGTCGGTAAAATAAATCAAATTCCTCAGTATTATACAGATTTTCATCACTTTCCACAGTAAGTTTAAGGAGACATTTAAGCAGAAATCCGTTGTACATATCCGAAAGACTGCTTGATCGTTCTGCATACATTTGTCCACAATGTGAACAACCACAACATTTATGGTGTGTTCCTCAAATTCACACTGTATCTATCATTTGAACAGTGAAACCAGTCCTTGAGTATTCTAAATACAGGTTTTGTAAAGTACCTGACAAGTGAATGGCATCGTTGCAGATAAAATCCTTTTGTTATCTCATAGAATGAGTGATTCGTCATAACTATTAACAGTTTTGCATCTATTGGTTCATTTACTTGCTGTGTATGATAAGCGTGGTATAGCAAAATGAGAAGTAGCTGTGAACAGTTCATGTATACTTTGATTCGTATACTCCTGTGTTCAGCGCTAGAGTCTATCGCTTTGGGAGCATGTGAACGAATAATGTCTGACAGTAGTGCCTTTTGTGTCATATATGAAGGCATATTCGAAATATTGTAAGTCAACTGCAATCAACTGTGCACCAATATGTTTTGGTTACAAAGGAATATTCACTGCAATCGTATTATCCCACAGCAGGTGCTTTCTTTTGGTTTGTTAGCTTAAGCTTTGTGCACCAGGATCATAGATTGCAGCCTATAGGCTACCAGTAATTAAACTAAGGTTTAAACATAACACTTAGGAGGAATAGTGCAAATATATGCTAACATTTTGTATTACCTTTCTATTACCAGACAATATTAAACAGGAGAATATATTACTAATAGGCGGATTGGCAGATTTTATGGTTTGGCTGGAACCCAATTTCGGAAAACATGGGTTCCTTCTGGATTCGAGCCAGTGACAGAAATGACATGCCCAGAAGTGGCAAATATCTACCAGCTGAATTACGAAGCCACGCTGGTAGTTCGGAAATTTCACGAATGGTCTCTGTTACCCGTCTGTTCCACTGTCTCATATGAAATCCATCAAATGATGCAATGTTTAACTGCCCCGGCAGGAGTTCTCATACAGTTTAACTTGGAATACACTAATGCCAGCATTGAGCACAGAGATTGTATTACCAGCAGAGAGTGTGGCTGATTAGTTAAATCAGAAAAGACGTAATTGTGGAAAACCTTGATCCAAACTTGATTGCAGCGTACACTGATTGAGAAACCCTGCCAAAGAAGTCAACCAATGGATAATTTGGTGGATTCCATATGAGATAGCGGGACAGACAGGTAACAGAGTCCAGTCGTGAAATTTCTGAGCTAGCAGCGTGACGTCGTAGTACAGCTGTTAGCATACTTGCAGCGATTCTGCATACTGTTACCTTGGCAGGTTTGAATCCAACCAAGGTCCATCTTACTTTGGGTGTGATGGGGTGAAAAGAAAATCACCCGAACGGGGTGATAGGCGCTATGTTAGTGTTAGGGGCAAGAGCATTTAAAGCTAAGCCGACTGTTTCCGAACACATTAGGCTAGTTTCAGGTGGCTAACTATGCGAAACGCATGAATTGCAGATTACTTTAACATATTTGATCCTGAATGTCGATATGAAGTCAACTTAATGACCTGTGACCAATGCTCGCCTGGCGTTAGACGAAGCCACACGTATGTGTGGATTCGGGAAGGAGGAATTAGACTTTATTATCTTGCTGTGATCCATTTTAGTAAACACATTGAGATGTAACTTCCGCTGGAATTACACACGAACCATTAAAGATAGTGTGGTTTGGCGCCAATGAGTTAATCCTCATTAATTACAGTTGACGGTAGCCTGAAGGTTCCGTTAATGACTACAACTTCAGCTGCAGCCTAAGGTATATTAGTCAATGAGACTAGGCTGCTTGCAGCCCTAACCGAATGTTGGTTCATTGTAGACTTTCTTCTTATTAAGTGTGAAGAATTTTCCAATTGTTTTCCGCTATTACCTGTATCCATATTTGAATATCACCAGCTATTCATTATCTTGCAATAAATTTGTAAATAGCTGACGCTTGTTTGTAAAACAGACTAATGAACAAACATGTCTAGCTCCCGCAAACATTGCTTTGATTGATGCTGACTAGAATTTCATTGATGGTTACTTCATAAAATAGGTTTGCCCGCCAATCTACGTTCGCCTTCGATACACAAACATCTCCAGTAGTCTATCCTTCCAGTGACTGTTGAGGATGTGCACACGTGTTGTTCAATTTCACATGTGGCGTTTAGAACCATAAATCATATGTTCGATTGTTTCACCAGATTATCGATCGTTTGCGCAGACTGTGTAAATAAGGGGTATCTTTCAAGTAAAGGTTTAAAAAATGGTAACGGGAAAAGTGCTTTTTTCCATTACGTTCTATCGTCAGCATGGAAAAAATCAGGAAGCACACATTTAAACGGGCTCTCCACTGTCATTCTGTCCATGTTGTCGAATAGGCTCATTTTGAAAATAATGCCTGGTGTTGGCTTTGACTGCAGTTATTTCAGATTGAATACCACCGTATGCAAGCAACAGCAGATGAGCTGTACAATACGTAGGAATCAGAAGCAAAGTGGAGTTTCCCAAAGAAACCTCGGAAGGCAAGGTGTAACAAAGAAAGCAATCAACACCCACGAGAAAAAGAGCAAAATTGACCTCACATTCCACTCGTAATGCGTGGAAGTCTTTCAGGTCCTGTCATTTTTGAAACCATGGTAGCTGGTAGGATATGAGCGGCGATAAAAAACATGTAAATTAGCAGGAATGCAGTTTACCCAATATACCGAGGGTCAAAGAATGTACCAGTTCACATGTAATGACGGCTGAAAATGATTTGACCGGATTCGTCACAATGGGCAGTTAAACTTGACCAGAAGTGTTGAATTTAAACAATGACGTATTGCAACCTGGTAATGTAAGGTTAACTCAACAGAAATGGTCCCCAGATTTGTTGAATGCTAAGATCATGTTGACAGCTTAGAGTCTGTTGCCTTTTTTCCTCTCTTAATTCGCCTCATTCCTCATACTTGTTACATTCATTGTACATATAAACTACTTGTCTATTGTCTGAATCAATACACACTTTGCCCTTGCGCGTCCCGGCTTCTGCTTGCAGGTGATCGTAGTTACCGGGACTTAACTGTGGTATGTCTATTTTAGCATGCTGGAGGAATTGAATTTGCTGAAATTCATCCGTTATTTAAGAGAAACGTTCTTCCAACATAAAGCGGACCTAATAGACTGGAATTCAGTGTAGGCGGTTACTGCAGATTGCTTTGCAACAGCGTTGATTCATTTTTGGTTCCACTGCAACAGCGTGCTATTCAGGTGATGCCTCCAACTCATGTTGTTAAGTACTTCTTAATTTGTTGAAGTCCGCTGGGAAGATCCTCAAAGAGAACTTGCTTTTCGGTAATTTAACAAAGCTGTTGAGGCAGTAGACGAAAACACGGTGACAATGACTGGGTCATTAAACAGTAATTTCAATTTGAGTTGTATTGGAAGTGTCTCGTCCTAGCGTTTTGATTCCAGGTGTTCATAAATTTTGTGACCCATAAAATGTATACATGGTAGAAACTTGCAGTCCAATAGAGCATATATTGTTTTACGTTGACGGAACACACGGTACATAAATGCAGTAGAAACTGACCTTGTTTCGTCTACTTCTTCGGTCTTCTCGTTCAATTCACGGTCGTATTTCGAACGCAGCTGTGTTAGTTCGGCGGTTAGACGTGACACTTGCGCCTGAAGTTTGGTACAGTTTTCTCCTTCTTCGTCTGCCCGTTGTGTGGCCATTTCCAATTCTTGTTGAATTGTATTCAGCCTGTTCTGAGCTATGGTGCGAAGCTGGAAATTAAAGTTTTTAAGAGGTGAATTTTGGGACAACTTATCTGAATTGGAAACTAACACATCGAATAGCATGAAAGCACGAAGGACCTCAGGCAGTATTTCATTACTGTTTGAATCTAACAGTATACTTCATTTTTTGCCAGGGGACAACCTATAATTCATTAACTGTACGAGTTTTCTCCCCAGGAAGTTCTAAATTCTGGGATGAAGTACCACCCTCAAATTGTGGTGACAAATCAGCAAGCGTTGAATTCGTACGTTGCCTCAAAACGCACTACCGATCTTGTCATAGATGTAGATTGGTTCAAGTTTTATGCCACTTCACATGGATAACGTTTTGCAAAAGGAAGCCTCTTTCTCGGAGAAAACTTTAATAAGGCACGGGATATTGTTACATTAAGCACCATTGCAAATCTTTATGAAAACATGCTTTGAATCTCGAAGGGAATTAACCTTTCTTGGGCACTAACATTTTTACTGCCATACCGTTTCGAATTAGCATGATTAGTTATCGTCCTTAGGGCGGATCACTAACCGATATAACCCACGTTATGTGTGGTATTTCACGTAATACTCTGTTAAGCCGGAATACAATTTACACTGTACTAGAGACCCAGTATAGATTACATGTAACAATTTTGTTTTGCCAAACCAAACGTCACAAAAGTTTCGTTGCAGCACGTAAGGCCTGCACTCCAGACAAACCATCTTGGAAATGTTAATGTACGAAAGATACGAGAATTCATTTTTGCGTCAGAGCACCCGAAACTGTTGACACAGAGAGCGCTGATCGTGAGCCTACATAATTTTTGATAATTACCACTCCAAGTGACTATATTTTCGTGATGACGTTCCTTTTCTCCGAGTGGAAAAAGGCTGATCAGAGATGTTTTCAGGTGGTTTCTTGCAGTGTCATGTGAAAAAATTTTCAAGATTATGTTCTATCTGAACTACTGTTGAGCTGTGCAACAATCTCTTTATAGGTTTATGGGATTCATTTGTAATTCACAAATCGTGTATTGCATTATATAAAGAAGGGCATTTGCAATTAGCAATGGGCAACATTCTTTCACCAAAGGGGACCCCTCACAGAAAAGTGAACTTATATTTAGTACCTACTTTGGACGGGACATTTTCGCTTTCATCTTAAACCATTTCAGTCGAGTGGACACCTGTCAACCGCCAACAACATTACCATGTCGGACTGATCCATTCCTTAATGGCAACCAACTGTATTTAGTGCCATTTGGCCTTCATAAAACAGTTCAAAATTCCAGCTGGATTGGAATGTCATTTTCCACATATCCACCACATTTGCACATTATGAACAGGCGGATTTGAGGAGAGGTTTTTGTAGTCAAACGTCAGTTCAGCTATGGATAAACTCCTGGGGTAATTGGGTTTAGTAATGGTCACACTGAATAAGGACGGGACACTGTGTGCTGGATTCCATTTCGGATAACATTCCGATACTGTTGAATGAGTTCAATTCGTCCAAAAACTACCTGAGTAACAATTGTGACTTCTTCTTCGGTAACTCGAGAGTAGGACTACGTGGTGCGGTAGCTGACGCAAAGAAGTTTGTAAAACTACGTTATCTTATGAGAATCACAATACAAAAATGTGTTCAAAGTATGTATTAAAGCGTATTATATCATCGCATAGGCCCGCCGAAGCTAAGCGTACTTATGAGTGTAACATTTGAACCTGTCTAACCACCTTCAGTTTATTAGTCATCAAGCAACGAAACTACCTTTCCGTGAGACCCTGGTGCATTTTGTAAGCACACCAATGAAACAGTGGGCGCCCAGCTCACATTTTAAACGGTCGTCACTCCAGAACAGCTTTTAAAAGCCGCGGCAGCCATTTGCTGAGCGGTGGCTCGGCCTGGATTTCAATTCGAAAACACGAAAATCATCGGTTAGATTGTATCGTTAGTTGGGTATACAAAAAATCATGCTACTTCATGTTTGGTCATTATATAAATTCGACAAGCCGTATAGTACGTAGTTAGTTGAATAGGTTTTTCTTTATTAAGGTTATTTTTGGATAGCATTCAAAAACAGGTTTATGTACGTCACCATTTAAACAAGCCGGGTTGGATTAACAAGATTGCCGTGTACTTCTTCCTAAAGAAACACTGTCCCCTATGTTATTTTGAGAAAAGTATTTCCTCAACGTAGACACTCAATCTCACATCGTGTGTAACAGGTTATTAACGACAAAGTTTTTCTCAAGATTATCTCTTTGGAGTTAACATTGCATCGAATATAAAGTAATAAAGACAACGTACAAAATCATTTATCTGTACGTACTGCTCCTCAAAGCTGATAAACAAAACAAGTTATCAGTCTGACTGCTTGATCTATTCGAACAATAGTAAGGAACATGGTCTATGTGTTGCAAGCAGTTTCTATCTTCTCGACGCATATCCGTAGCAGATAAAGTGAAACTTCGTAATTTCAACACAGCCAAGAAAGTATGCTTTAGCGACCGCTATTATGAAACTGGGATTGGCAGACTATTCCCTGTTAGCATCTCAGTCTGCGTCTTGGATTTGAAATGTCAGAGTATCCACATACCTTCATCACTTCTAGACATTTTGAAAGTGAGCTAATAAGCATGAACAAAGTCTTAGGTTTCATTATGATAACCTACGCACAGTTTGTGATTGCGGACTAAAAATGTGCCACTAATGTTGGCACTATACTACCCCACACAAAGAAAGCTGAAGGCACATTTGTCTCTACTGATGTAATTGGTTATTCTAACCTCGACAGTATTCGTTCTACACCGCAGTAGCATTATTCCCAAACTGAACAGTTTAGAAAGATTTCAAACTATTTAGTTTTAAAAAATAAAATGAATACCAAGTTGCCGTAACGTTACTTAGGAAGAACATTCACCACAGTGAATTCGAGAAACGCTCCATAATGAATCATCCTGAGGGTGGTGTACCTAGAAAAATGCACTCATTAGTAGTCTGATACGTTCGTATTCGTGAGTAAAGGGAAACTGAATATTATGCAGTGGTTTATGTATGCTTCACTGTAACTGATTTTTAAGCATGACAAAATCTCACGTATCTCACATAAACCTCCTAATCGGAAGTACACAGTCTAACAGTTGTGAAACAAGGCACTCATTAAGTGTTCCACCCAACGGGAACTACTGAAATATACAGAGTGGTCTGTCCTTGTGTTCTTGCGATAGAATGATCTCGATTCCATACCGTTATCACAGCGGCAGGGTTTCAGGTCAGCGAATGGATCTATTCGCTTCGTTACGATTAATGGCTTATCTAAATGTTTGAGTATACTTGAGTGAAGTACAACGGAAGATGTGCACTAATTTCCTCGTTGATACATATCGCCCATTTATCATTCAATTAATGTCTATATGACATCTTACTTTTAGACTCATTCTACAACCTTTGTTTTTATCCTGCTATAAGAATGTGAGCCAGAATTAATTCCAATGGACCATCTTTGTAAGCACCATCATTCTTTTGTATCCTACTGCAAAAACTGGACGTTTTTATGATATGCAACGTAATGGCAGCCTTTACAAATTAGTTGGTGGAATTGGAAACTGTTTCTGCTACTCGTCAACTATTGGATCATTTCTAAATTAACTTCTTCACCAAATTACTTACTACTGATGCAATTCCTATGCCCAACAATGGCGTTAGTGGATCTCAAGGTGAAATGCTTTGGAAATGTTGCCGCGGCAATCTAACCCTGTGTCAGTTAGTGGATTCTATATGAGGTAATAGTGGGACAAGTGGGTGGCAGAGTCCAATGCTAAAATTTCAGAGCTCCCGGTGTGGCTTCCTAGTTCGGCTGGTAGAACGTTTACCAGGTTTTGGCATGGTGTTTCTGTCGCCGATTCCAATCTGACCAATACCGATATTTTTTTTAAACCAGTTGGTCTACCGAACTTCTTATTAGTGATATCGATATTTACTAATAACGGTACATTGGTTAACATGAGTCGGGTATCCTTTGTGGTCTGACAACAGACAGGACAGATCGATGTTATTTTAGTACTGTTTGATCAAGAATACTCTTCTAATGGGCTTCAGTAACTTTGTCAGCCATCTCACTAGCTTGTGATAAGGTGACTGCATCACTGAGAAGAATGGTTATATTGTCGTTATACAATTTAGGTGCACCACACATTTGAAAAGGCTGTATGTCTTCTCGTTTTTCCAGTAATGCAGTATGGATTGGAGTATACACTTGTAGAGATGTTCTAAAATATTACCGGAAACATCTGGCAAACCCATATTGTCGAATTCTATCGTGAATTTTCTCTCGCTAAAGCATTGTTTAAGCATTATCCCTGACCATGTTTTACTCGCTAGTACACTGTGTTAGTTATTGCCAGGATGAAAGGTGCTCATTGGAGATAAATATGACAAAATCAACTCACTTATGTAAGTAGAACGTCATATGATTTGAGACAGATCGTTCAGTCAATTTGTCTACTTACAGTTCGAAACTACTGCCAGCCAATTAGGTCATTATGCTGTTGCAAATTTAGTCATATTTATGGTTGTTATGGTCAAGTCTCCGATCGAATGCAACTATATTCTGTTTGGTTCCCACCAATAACCGCTGCATATAACCTAGTTTCAGGCATTGAGGATGAATTCTTACAGCCCTTGAGCCTCATATGGTGCTTTGAATTCACCTGGCTGATTGATGTCCTTAAAAATGTTGTTCCGAAAAGATTGGATGTTCTTTGTGGAACGGCTGTTTTCAGAAATTGACGACAGCTTGACTATGCCAGCCAAGTGGGAACACTCACACGTCAATGTGCGGTAAGCTCACAAACAGCCTCAAAATTGCTGTACGATCGTGTTTCCATTGTGAGCACGTAGACAAGCTTGATATTTTTATTGTTGAGTTAAAGAAACAAACTGGAAGAAGGCATTCTCATATGACGGGTGACGGAACCAGGCCGTGGAGTCAGACATGTTCAGGAGTTGAACGAACGCTTACAGGGAGGAAGAATAAATCAGGCAACTAAGGATCTAAGTAGGGTGGTTAAAAATTTAAAGAATCTTCTTATGCGCAGCGTTTAACGGGATGTGTGCACCATTTTTAGTCAGCATAACTAAGGTAAAGGTAGCAAGGTTCGATTAACAGACTCGGATTATCGTGGTGTACATTCCATGAATATGGACAGAAATCGTTTTTAACGTTTATTTTGTCACAAACTGTCATAATAGGAGTTATTCTGTATGGACACTGAACAACTTCTAGGAAGTTTATTGTGTGCACATAAAATACTAACCTTTGCTTCCTCTTCTTGCATTCTTTTATGTTCATCCACAAGCGATTCCGCATTGATTTGAACACGTTGAGCATTGGTGATGGTCGCGTTTAATTTCTCCACTGTACGAGCATAGTCCGCAGTTTCAGCTAGGAGTTGGGCATTTTGTGCATTCAGTTCCGTGATGCGTTTCTGTGCATCCTCATAATTTGCCCTTAGTCGGACTGTTTGTGCTTCCATTACCTCGTATTTGCCTTGTGCAGAGGCCTGATATAAGAATGTTTTAGGAGTTCATGGAACAGTACTTTTGTGCTGGGATATAACGCGAATATAAACGTTTGGGATGAATACCTTCAGGTTATCAGTCCATAATTATCAGCTGGGTTCTTGGTTGAACTCTTTAGGTATGAGCAACCTAAACCTAATATTGTGTTGTGGTTTAGAGGATTCATCCGTCAGACTAGTAGTTGTATGGATATCGCATGCCAAATATTGCTTAGTCAGTCAACAAACAAAGTCTACACGGACAAGGCTCACTACCGATCCATTTTGGATAAGAATTGTTTTCTCATAATCGCCTGCGATAACCAAGACAATCATAGTGTTTGAAGGTTAGTTGTTGTTAGTCTCAACGAACGGTGCACATGAGGTTTTTGAATGAATCCTTGTTTTTACACTTGTTCCCACTTTCAAAAATGGAATTTTATCTGCACAACACTTATTCTCCAACTTGTTTTTGCGAACACCATTCACAAGTTAAAAGAACTAACACACTTATTTACCCTACTATGAACGAAAAACCCACATTTGCTAATCTTACGCAGGTAGGGGTTCGGATTAATGGTTGAATTCAGGCCACTGTAATAGTTATACCAGAGCGAATCATAATCATCAACATTGAACTGAATGAATGTAAACGTGTGAACGTTTGGACGATGTACCGGTTGCTCTGCCGTTTCTAGCTGATACAGTTCAGCTATTTCTCTACCTACAAGTAAAAAACGGACTTCATCGAGATTTTTTAGAAATTTAATTGAACTTGTTGGGTAATATGTTGTTTACTGACGTATATGGATTGGTTTTGTATACTGAAACTTATACATTGTTCATGACTGGAGCTCAACAGTCAACAGTCCACACACTGCACACCAAATACACATACCGTCTAAACATTCCCCCATCCGCCGTGACTTTGTGGAACATATTTTCCGTTGAATAGTTCAAGGTGACTTATGTCTGTATAATTTTAAAGTCAAGATCAATGACCAGCCATCAGCTTGGCTTCCATCCAACGACTAGGGTATGTCTAATAGTCATGGTGATTAATCTGTTACTTTTCGCTCCACTTGACTTTCTCAAGTCACCTTTGCTGATGTGCTTTGGTGACACAGAAAATATGTGAGTGCTGCAGGGTCCAACGTTTGTTAACACTTTTCACTTGAATTCCTGAAGAGTTGGGGATTTGGTCAATTTCAAGTTGAACATCACTCTTAGTTGGTCGCAGCCTTCACACTGAGACAGACTTCCTAGCCAGCCTCTTTAGAGAAAAGTCTTAGGCTGGAGTTGTGGTCTTGTTAGAGCTCGTCAGTAGTGTATATTCTTACCAGGGTGGGAATAATAACTCTTCCCATGCTTTTGTGAGGCAACCGTAGTTACCGGTGTTCCATTGGCCAAATTGTCACATCTAAATTCTCAACCCGTCACCTAAAATATCGCCTAGCTGGTTGAATAAGATCGCAGACTTCCACCTGTCTCAAAATTCTTATCGCAGATTTATCGCTTGGAGTTATTGTGTAGGTTAATATAGTTCCGGTCGAGACGATCAGGTAACGTGATCGTTGCTCAGAAGAGAAAGTAGTTGGGCGTTTACATATGATAATTCGGCGGCGCCTAATGTGAGGTCAGTGGTGCAGTAGTCAACCCCATTGCCTCGTGATAGTGTGGCCGGCGTTTTAGTTCCGGCCGTGACAAGAGTATGCGTTACTGACGAGCTCTACTGAAAGCGAAACTTGTGCCTAGTGCTTCTTTCTGATGGAGGCTGGCTGGATAGTCTGTCTGAATGCAAATGTTGTGATCAACTGTCAGTGACCAATAACGTGAAAGCTTGGATTCGCTTAGTCATTAGTTTGTAGATTTGCACTCATTGGAGTGGGTCACAATCACTGTACGATCTACGTTCACAATCAATTGGATGAGCACACAGTGCTTAACTCTTTGGTCAGGGATAAATTTGCACTATATGCTCAAAACTCCCACCTATCATCACACTCGCTAGAGACAACAGGCGATGTGTTGTCTCGGGCCACTTTCCCAGGACACTCCTACAATCAACGTGTGTTTAAATCCGTCGGCGTACAGTGTCGTTTGCTGTTGATTTTTTATCAATACGCTTTTATCGACAGCATCAGTGTGTTGCTTCAGCGTAGTAAAAACCTGCAGGTTTATGTTTTATTCCATACTGGGTCCATTTTCACCCTTCCAGAGATAGTATTACTTATTCTGGTGAAATATCTGATATGCTGCAGTCCTCGATCAACACAGAGGAGGTCATACATAAATTAATGATCTCTGAAGGATATCTGTGGGCTCAGTAACCGTCATTTCCTTCATACTGTCTAATATTATCCTTACTGCGTTGTTGTTACTAGTGTTACTGTGATCTCCAGCCCACGTTATCTCAAAATGAACGTGTTGACAACCGAGCCAGCTAATATAGATTAAGCATAGCTGACTTGTCGCATGTTAACGTTAGACTTTTACGTAGTGGACAGATTGCCCCAACTACACAGCTGGTGAAGTAAATTAAGCCTAATGTTGACGACTAATGTTTGTTGGTCGTGAGGAGCCTGCATAAGTTGATGAACAATTTGAACACACTTTTTAAGAAGAATTGGGTGACTGCCGATTTATGTAATTCTTTTACGGAAAAAAATTCACAGGTCTCGTAATGACTGTTATTCATTATAATATTGCTCACATTTGAAAGTGAACATCTATCCAACATTTTATGATGTTGGGGATATTTTGTAAACCACAGTTCCTGTAGCAGGCCACGGTTGACCTTTTGGGGTCATACGTACACCAACTTGGATCATTTCCGGATTACTGTTGACCATCTGTGTCTGAGGGATGCTAGCCTCGTTTAGTATCAGGTGTCAAGTGCTTCTGACGAAATCGAAGTACACGTCAGTGTTTGTTCAGGTAGAGTAGATTCATATCGGCAGTGGTCTAGTTTGTTCTAACTCACACTTCATTGGAGGAGAAAGCTGAGCAGCAGGAAGACCATTGTTTGTAATTTTTTGGCTGAGTTACATACTTGAAGTGATAGGCGGTTAAATAAGGACCGTCGGCTAAATTCACTCAAACCTTCTCAATACGCGTGTACTCAGCCATGCCAACTTTAGCGTTGACCTCTCTCGGCTTTCCAGTTGGTTACATACAATGAGGTAAACAGGTCGTGAGTTCGCTTTTTCAGAGAAACCTGGTTCAGCTTACGAGATAAATGTTTTTATCAAAGTTTAAGTAGACTTCCTGGAACTCATGGCACATACAAATTAACAGGTTATCAAGCTCTGTTTACTGAACCAATGTTTGCAATCTTCAAACAAATTGGTGTTGCGGAAATCGGTTTTTAGTGACCGAATTGTTAATGCATTAAATTGGTGACAATTAAAAACGAATGTTCTGTACAACTGGCGGGTTCGATGTATGGCTACATTGGACAAGTTTTCGGTTGTATTCTCCAGTTGTGTTTAGTGTTACCTGATACCGAGTGGGCGCAGCCAGTCATAAAAATATATGGTGATTCAAACAGGCATTGTTACCTGCTTCTCAACATTATTTGAGTAATCCTGTTCTTTCGTCAATCATAACTTTATTAATGGAGAACCACGGAAACCGGCAAGACCCACTAAATTTTCATCATTTTCTTAACAGTTTCACATGTAGAAGAAAGACAGCTGTTTCCAATCTGTAATTCTTTGTGAACTCTATGAACCTAAATCAATTCACTGTGGGCTGCAGGATTAAATACCACATGCGATACGGGTGTCATTTTATCAGTCAATATACCATTCGGTTTCATGGAGCAAATCAGCTAAGTTGTTACACCGAGTGACTACAGAAATGCATCATGTGACGTAGACAGTATAGATGACAGTTCTTCCTCATTTAATGCTGTCGGTGATTTGATGTTCTCATAAACCGAATTCAGGTGATGGATATCCTGGTTAGAAAAGCACAGAACATGAAACATGAAACGCAAGAGGAAATATTGCGGCAAAACACATGACGGAGAATTATTTTGAAAAAACATTTTAACCAGAAACAGTGACTGTTTTAGGGGTTTTTTTAATTTGTGTATATTACACCTATGAAAAAAATTGCATACGTTTAAAGTGCGAGTTTAACGTACCGATTGGCTCACCCAATATTTCGGGCTGATAGTTAACTTCTTCAGGCAAAAAGTGACCCGCTATATCTCCGAATGTTTTATCCATCAATAATGGAATCAAACTGTAGACTCTAAAGTGGATCGCAAAAAGTGTACACACTCCTTAACACCAGGCCTTTTTACGTAACCCCTCACCTTCTTTCAGCATCTGTATGATATTTTGTCTTTGACGGGGTCTATATTCAAACCTATTTATGTCCATGTCCACTGATGTCTTAAGCATGCAACAGCTGTGCACGGAACAGTCGTGATCATTCCCCACATGACCTGATTCAATCAAAAATTTGAGAACCTACTTTTGAGTATAATCAGAATGGATGTCCGTAAATATCAAGGTAGGCGTGTCGTCTATTTTATTCGATCTAATTCATAGTGAATGGCGGGATCAAAAAAGCGGATTATACGATTAAGATGATAGAGAAAATCAAGTGGACAGTCAGACTATCTGAGGATTCATAACTTATTTTGAAATTGAATGCCACGAAATTTTGCAGAAAATTAAATACCTGACCATTCAAAATACCTTTTGTTTATTCGCCTCCTCTGCTTCAGTGAAAGCGACTTCTAGCTGGCGTGTGAGTTCGGTTCTTTCCTTCTCCGCCCTAAAAGCATGAAAGAATTTCGTGTATGAGGATTCAAGAAAAGGGTGGGGAAGTGAAATTCATGAAAAAAGCTGGACCGAGCCATTCCTGTTGGTCGTGACTGCTATCTGGGCGGTGCTTACAATCGTCAAGATCAATCTAATGAATGCAACGGACGCATTAATGTAGTCTTTGATTGACAACTGGTCCAGCCAGCTGGCTAAGCAAAGGACGGAAAAAACCAAGTGACGGTACACGCAAGCGTCTATGGGTGTGTTTGTATGTGCACGATTGTTTTCATCTGAAGGCGAAGAAGGCGGTGGAAGTTAGCAGCATATGATCAAATTATCACTTCTTCATTCAGAATATTATTTCCAAAGTGAAGATTCGGTTATGATCTGTAATTCAAGGTACACTGTCAAGAGACAGTCATCACACAGACAATCACCATGGTTACTAAAAATGTCCGCTTGAAGAGCAGTGTTCGTTGAGGAAGGTAAAAGTAGTCAGATAAGTTAGCGTCCGTTTTGAGTGTCTGTTTCTAACTGGCCGTTATTCCCCGTTTCAGGTCTGCTCATCTAGATGTGTTACATTGTCTTTATACACTCCAGTTTGCTACTTCACCATTTTTTTACAACATCTTTTATCATATAGACTTTGGGACTTAGGATGTGGCAGACTGTAAGCTAGATATACATATGTAAGCTATATAAATATATATATGTCAGCTAGATATGAAGTCGTCTGTGGTGAATTGAAACCTTTTTAACTTAATTTGGACAGAAAAAAGGATGAACATCACTAACAACTGACTGCAACTGTCATATTCGCATAGACTCTCCAGTCGGCCCCTACACTTATCAGTAGGGATATAATATTGGGATGACTGCAACATTATACGGTGAGTTGTTCCGCCAAAACATTATTGAACTGATGAAGTCGATATCACCATAATAATGAAAGATTAAAACATTCAATCTTTTGAAGTCGAACAGCATTATGTGTAATCAGAGCGTTTTCTTTCGAACGTATGATTTATCAGAGCTCGTCATTACTAAAAATAGTATTTCATGTCTGAATTTGAAGCCAGTCAGAAAACATAATAACGATCTCCCATAATAAGCATACATACATACATGAGCTGTAAGGCATATTGTTGTGTGATGTGATCAAACCTACAGTTTGTACTAAATGCAGTCCATAACCCAGTGGGCATTACGCAAGGAAACAGAGTGGAAGAAAATTGAACAGGCAAACAATTTGTTATGAGGAGAAGTAGGTCTAAACACAATTATATAACAGTGTCAATGGCCATGACAAATGCGTATAAGTAAGTTTACAAAGGCTGATATAAACTGTCAAAGAATGACCAACCGGACATTAAGATTTTCTAAATTTGCTCATCGGGGCTGACCAAGATATCACCTTCTGTGAACACGCTGCCGCTTGATCACCGTGTAGTTCGTTCAATCCGTCGGCAGACTGTACTCTGTGCAGTATGCGTTCGTCGACAAACGAGGTATATTACCCGGTTAGCATAAAATGGAATTGATGTATACATCAACTGACAGCCGAAGCACACATATAATCAGTCTATGTGGTAAAAGTTAAATGGCAGAGAGAGTGATAGTCACCTACAAAACACTTATACGCGACATACATATAAATGGGTTGGGTATCTTGTTCGCAGTTTTAAACCCGGCGTGTGCTTCATCTGATATCTTTACTGAGCCAATTGCCAAAACTTTTTCCGAAGGTACTACATGCCTCCGCCATATTCATGGACAGATCGTCAGTAATATGAGGTACTGAATTATACAGATGAAACGAACAGCAGTTTCACCTGGCTTGTGCGAAATAGCTCACATAAAATCACCGTCAAGTAACTTCTGAAACCAGTGTAATTTGAAGGCGTAAAGTGCACTCCATACGGATCGAGCATTTATGTATGGTCCATATGTTTGCTACGGAAATGCTATGTGAAGCAATATCATCCAACTATTCAATGTCAGTCAGATCGCCATCCAACAGAAGTCCCACTCTAAGATATTTGGAACTTATGGACATTCCTTCCTGAATCACCGTACCGCAATAAACGCTAAACTGAAACATAAACGTTTAATACTAAAAGTGTCCCATTCCTTTCAGATGCAACATAGTAAGCATTCTATCAAAGCCTTTCTGGTCAACATTACCACCACACATGATTTCAAAAGTATCTCAGCGATGAATTGAAATACATGCACATTTTGTGGGGCGTTTCAATACTCAGTCATGGTGTTGATGAATTCCAGCTTGAGCTGTTACGAAATCCTGCTTGCGCAATCAAACCACTGGATCACTTGACTGATTTTGTGTGCCGCAGTGGACTGCGAGGATAACTCAACCCAAATGTAAGATTTCCGATCTCCCAGCTTGGCTTCATAGGTCAGCTGGTAGAGCGCTTGCTGCGTTTGGGAATGCTGTTTCTGCTGCCAGTTCAAACTTGGTAGAATTCCGGATTTTTAGCCACTGGGTTTCAACTAAATGTTTTCAGGTGGGTTGTAATTACACTAACCACTAACCCGTTGGACTGCACTTCAAATTAGAGTATGTAACGTCTCACAGAGGTATACTTTGCGGCATTCAATTCGTGTAGTTGATGTTAATCAGGCGTTCTATGCAATACTCAACAATTAAACTCTCAAAAGAATGAAAACCCACGGATGATAATAATAAAATGTTTGAATTTTAAAAAAATCCACAAAAATGGATGGGTGATCGGTGATATTAACAGCTCCAAGCTCTACGCTGAAAAACTGTACACTGAAACACTTATGCACTGATGCTGTCACCTCGTTTGGTGATGAAACGTTTGCAACCTAAATGCCAAGCCCGGTAAACACACCAATACCAAAAATTCTGCTTAGTTCTAGCCGCCACTGAGGTAAGTCCAACACACTTTTGTGGAACACAAGAACGAACAACACGAACCAATTAATCAAACCAGCTCGTTCCATCAAACCCCAAAAGTGTATTCGACTTCGTAGTTGAAAAATCAGGTGTATGAATTTCCTCTGTGTGAAAAAGGAAAATTGACGATGTGGTAAGGTTAAATACACGGTTGAGTTCGTGATGTAACATTCGAAACTTATTTGTAACGTTTAACCTC
>LUCH01000193.1:153151-175353 GCA_013368495.1 Paragonimus heterotremus | reverse complement strand
TCACGGTTTTAAGAAAACCCCTAATCAGTTTCACTTCATCTGCAGGTCTCTCAATAGTTTCGTAAGCTTTTATCAACCATATCCGTAGAGGACAGTTTTGCACTGTTTGCATGCACACAGATCGGAGTGTCCAACATTTCGACCTGTGGCGTTGTCCCATAAAAAAATTCGTTATTGACACCTGTAATTGAATTTTGGAAAAACCATTCGAGTCAAAATAACAGTAGAGTTACTGCACGTTGTGTGGTCACTCGCAGTATGCAGAACAGCTGACTGACAAACTATGGGGTGCACATCACTCGGTGGATATCTCGGGTTCATTTCCTGCGGGGAAGTGCTGTAAAAAAGGTACTGGTACAGATCTGTCTGAACGTGTAGGTTAGCAGACCACTGCGTTTTGTTGATTATCGTCACTTACTAGGAAGGTATGTAAGAAAATGTTGGTATGTGATAGCTGCTTCCAGTCCCGGAGGCAAAGTCTAAACACAGTGTGTCCCTACCAAAACACATTCCGTGACTGAAGAGGATGTGGGACATGTTCACTTTTGATGCAATGCGACTACGTACGTCTTTGAAGAATAGGTTTTATAAGCGACAGTTGACAAATTATACCAGCATTTTCAAATAATTAAATACAACCTACTATCTGAGTTATTGGAGAATCAATGCATTTCAAAATTAGACATCACTGATCAACTATTATGAATATGAGTTTCAGTGAAGTTTGTCTGTGAAAACTTTTGCAAATTATTAAAAGTGAACGCTACTTAGTTCTGTCTGTGGCCGACCTAAAACGGTCTCTATTTCCAAGTCGGTAAATACAGCTTTGCTAATCAAATGGCATGCAGCAAAACTGCTTATCAATTCGCTTAACGACAGACAGATTCTGAAGGCCTGAATGACTGGCACCATATTTCTAATCTTCAAGAGTGTGATCGTAATCAGCCTGTCAGCTGCAGTTCATCTGTGATGTCAGTTGTGTTGTAGGTCTAGAAAGTGTTTCTGGAAAACGTATCACAAAGATAATTGTTATCAGACATTTACTTTTGATTCCGAAAGGATTTCTCGTATCTAACTAACCTACTTCAGGCCTAGAAAAATTGGAGAAAGCAGATAGAGGAGCTGTGCCAATGTATGTCTTTTTTTGTCTTCTCTAATAGTTTAAAACAAAACTCCACTCAAACCAGATGTGCTTATTTTCACTTCCGAAGCCCACGAATTACTTCGAAGGTCGATGTTTCACTATGATTTTTATCGACACGTTAATCTACCGACAGCCAACAGTATACATCAGAATTTATTCTTGTTTCCATGTTGTTCCAATTATTCATAAATGAACCAAAATATATGTTAGATTACTGGACATCTTTATACGCCGAGGACATAAAAGTTGACATAGGGGGCCTTCACAGTGACCTTGGTAGTTTGCATAGGTAGGTCGAGATGAACTGGCTTCTCGTTAATACCTACAAACATAACGCGATGTGAACTGGTAATTTTTTCGGAAACGAAGGACTAGTTGACACTGTTGTTTACTGATATCCAGAAATAATTGTTTTCTATTTCAGCTGGTTTCTCGAATGTGCACAAGTTAAAAGAAAAGCTTAAGACATGCTTGGGATGGTCTCCAGATTGTCTGGAACCTTCCAGTTTGAAAGCTTTCTCATGAAGTTTAACCATATGAAATGTATTCAGATGTGTCAGAAAGCACGGTGTAGAGTCAACAGATAGCATTTTCGCTACGTTTGCGGTCTCACTCAGAAAACACTGTTTGAAGTGTTTCAGTTCTCCATATACTAATGACATACCACAGACTATCTCATTTTAATTAACAAAAAGTCATTAGCCCTCGCATTCTGTAAAAATAGCGACGTTTTAGGTGACTTGAATTCCTATCTCCGATATCAACCAAGAAGCACGAGACATTAGACAAGGACTAAAAACATAATTTTTTCAATGTCATGGCATGTGCAACCTACAACACCACGGCATCACCAGTATATGACTTTAATTGACGACTTGATGCACAGGGTTGTAGGGCGTTTCTGAGCCTTCTCCTCAGCGTGGGCATTCTGGTTATTTTGAAACACTCCATCAGCTGGTATTTTTGTACAAGCAACTCGGTATTTCCAGTGCACTTCGTTAATAATTAATTTCACTGTTGTATTTCTGTTTACATGCTTCGAATTTTCTTCCTTTTACTTTGATTGATGCTTCCACGATACCTGTCAGTTTTCAAGTAAAAATCTTGTTCAATCTCCCTTTATTAAGTGGTGTTCTATTATTATACAACATAGGGTCACGTAAGCACAAGAAGTTTAGCCTTCTCCTATCTTTAAACATTTAATCAATTCAACTGATAGTGAGAACAAACTCTTAATTTTACAGAGTGGTGCTGAGACAGCCACGTTGATTCCTACATTCGTTTGAGATACGATCGCGTGCGGACCAACAGTGGACTGATAGTGAACATTTCGTCGTGATTGCATAGCAGTGAGCTGATGTTGCTGGACTTCAGTTAACAACATTGATTCTGTTCAGCTTAGCTTATGTCTATGATGAACACTCTTTTGACACCTACTATTTAAAAAAAGTTCACAGATTTTCTGGTTTTTTTACTTATGTTTGTGCTAATTAACCCTCACATTTAGCCACACAGTGCATTGACTGCGTTTACTTTTAAGTGTCCAAAAAAGGTAACACAACGTCAACTTTCCTCATTCCTGGAATACTACATTCAACGAATATGGCGTTAGGAAATGCTTTCCTGTTCTGTTCACCGAAAGTAAACTTTCCGGTAACTGGAACATAATTCATAAGATGACATCTAGGTGTTTTCAAAATATTAACTAGGATCAGAGATGAACCTAGACTGTTAACAAAAATGGTATTCGGTTCGGTGTACATTCGAACTGCAAATAAAAACGTGAACCATCTTATAGTGTGTGTTAAAGGATTTTCGAGTTGGAACATCATAAGGAATATTCGATTAGTCTGAATTGAAATCAGACACCTGTGGAAAAAACGTGCCATAATAGATGCTGTTACTGTCATACTGTTATAGACAGCGCACTAGGACACATCTGAAGACGTAATGAAAGATGTTCCCAACAAAACTGAGAAAAATAAAGGTCTGAGTATACAGTACTATCGTCCATAAAACATAACTTATTTTGCGTCTTTACTTATCAACGCAGTGGGCCGTATTTTAAATAAAGTTGGTAGATAAAAATTCTTTAAGAGCTATATCTCTCAGTAACTGTTGCTACCACGGTAACGACAAGCTTGTCGATATTTTACTCTGCGCACACAATACTAATATAGACAATCGAATATGACCGTGTTTATTTAAGGCACGCGATTCCGTAGTACGGTGCACGCTACAGAAAGTGAAAGAGATCCAAACTTGTGATCCATTACAAACCGTGTTCAACAATAAACGATGCAGATTGTCTGTTTTCATGTGACAATTGTCACACCCCCGTTACACACGTTCCCTGTTGCACACAGACGTCTCTCTCGTATGTCCTGTCTGCCTACTGTAAGCTAACCGGAAAAAGACATCTGACAATTGGTACGTTTGTTAACATGTGAACGAGGTTTCTGAATTCTGGATTCGGAAGACGGCAATGAATAACGGAAATCACATTGTGAACATCGGTGATACATATGTGGGTGGTAATAAAGCGTGACGAGAAACCTGTCATAATGGTGAGCAATCCGCTAGCTTTTGCCTGCTTTTGTCATTTCAAATATAAGCCTAGTGAGCCCAGAAAAAATTTATTATACAAGGCACTCACTTGAAAGACAGATTAGGTACACGGTATGGTATTCCAGTAGCGGTTTGTCAGTAACAGTCTGCCAATGACGAGTTAGACGTGATCAGCTTGAATTTCAGCAAACATCCATTACAACAACCATAAAGTGATCAGATATAGGGGGTAGTGGTTCTCGCAGAGATTGTCTATGTTATCCGCTTCGTTGGCATGTAACGGAACATACTTCAATAATCTAGTTCGTTGTTTTAAACACCGGGTGTGATTAATGCCGTTCCATTTTATCATCGATATGGTGAACAGCAACAGTTGTCCCCATTACTCGGTTGGAGCGTTGCGCGAACCGCATCCGCAGTCTCTCGTGCATGCTTAAATTGATGTTCTGATTCTATTTTTATCCTTCCGCCGAGCTGTTTCTAAACAATGACGCTTCTAATAGAGCGATATCTACACCGTTCATCGTCAGAAAACGCTACGGTTTCGCGGTAAATAAACAACGTTTTGCTGTCCTGTACTCGACCGAATATTATGTTATCCATACTCCCATCAGGCATAAGTTCAACTGCTACCTTCCTCCTGTAAACAACAATGATAAGAGTCTTTCTCACCGTTTAATTTTGCAGTCGTTTTGTTCGAGGTACTTTTTTTGAGTGCAATCCATAACAGCACAGGCCATATGTTACAAACCCTGTATATTCACGGTTTCATAGGCCGATACATAAAGGGGAAAGAGCTCTGTAAATCTGCGCCTGTGGTTCGTTGATCAATATATATCTGGTTGCATGGTCTATAGACGTAGTTAAAAAGAGATCAGACCCAAATAAAACCATCCTTTAATGAAACTGCTAGCTTTCAGTCATATCAAGTAAGATCACTGGGACGCTCCGGAACAACGCTGCGTTATATATTCGAATTAGCTGACCTGTGGGGTTGAGTTAGATGGGTAGATCGGAAACAGCAATGTAGGTATGATTTGATTAATGTGCTGACTCAGACGTGACCGTAGACCGGAACAGTGTGTTCCGGTTTGAACTTCTGTCTGAAACGTAACACTTCTTTCTAATAACTCAGGTTAAGCAAGTTACTTACCAGACGTTCATCTTTGTTGAATGGGAGAAATGATATAAGCATCTTAAGTGTATGTAATTCATTAAAACCTTGCCTGATTCGGATAGTCTATCTGGGTAGAGATTTGCCTGAATTCCTTAATTATTTTACCTGTTTGTTTCTGAACCTATGCAATACTTGCCAAGTCTTTCTTAAGATGTGGCCTGTCTTTTTCGCTTCAGGTTGTCATTGTATTAGGAAAACTGATGTAGTGAGAAAAATTAAGATGGAAATGTCCCGTGAGTTCTTCTCACAGGGAGTTACTCCATGCCTGTTCATCCTTTACTGAACAAACTGTAGAGAGACTTACATCGCTTATCGTTAAAGTTTCTTTGACTTGTAGTTTTCGGGGGAAAATATTTTTGCAAAAACATTAAGTTTGCTACTGCACTCCATAAATAATGTATATCACTGGGTGATATTTAGTTTCAACCAGTTTTATAATTTGTGACTGTTGCGAGGTTTTTTTTTTCTGGCGGGTTAATTAACGTGAAACTGAACGTTCGAGATGTACTTACATGTTGTCCAACTTGTTCTGACGCGTCCTGATAATTTGCAGTGAGTACGTCATATTCTGCGTTCAGTTCACCCAACTCTCGTTCGGTCTGTTTGATAGTAATATCGCAGAATGAGTGTACATTAGAATGAGTAAAAACGCAATGTTTATAACTTTGACAGAAACTACTTAAATCTAGTTTTATTTGTCTGTATTCGCTGATTCTGGTCTAAAAACACATGGTAAAACCCAAAACGTTAATGCTTCTGTTTATTTAGTCTCTAAATGTATGGATTTCTTTTCCGAAGAAATTCAAGAAATACTGAATAGGTCGACAATGAAGTGAAACGCGTGGTGACCTTTAAAATCATAGCTAATAATCCGTACTTACGTGAAGTTATTGCTAACCTGGGAGGAACTAGTTAGGACTCATGGGCTAGATGACATGACGCGTAAACCGGATGAGAAC
Source organism: Paragonimus heterotremus (assembly GCA_013368495.1). Classification (NCBI taxonomy): domain Eukaryota; kingdom Metazoa; phylum Platyhelminthes; class Trematoda; order Plagiorchiida; family Troglotrematidae; genus Paragonimus; species Paragonimus heterotremus. The sequence continues at coordinate 169,505 of LUCH01000193.1, read as the reverse complement.
CATAGAAAAATAACAGGAAGTAGGAGAACATTGTAACAATGACTAACAATTTAGCCTCGGCAACAGTAAGGAGTGATTTTGTACTACTAGGTTGACTGTGGTATCCAAATGAAGGCACTTAATGCAAGTTTAAATTACATTACAGGTTTCTGCCAAAACTAATGAAAAATGTGTCAAGACATTCAATCTTCCCTCTGATTTCCTTAACAGTTTTTGATTCCGCCTTCGTCTGATAGCTTATCTCCCATAGTTTGACTTTTGAGGTGGTCTCTGCAACCATTTTGGAATGTCTAGTTATCACCCGAAGAAAACCAGATTAGCCCCTAATGCCTGTAAACCAGTAAGCTGACGAGCAGTGGGATTTATCAAGCAGAAATGCTTCACTACTAGTTGCGGGTACGAAAAATGTTGTGCTGTTTAATGCTTTACAGCAAACCACAGCGCTGTAAATTCCCGATATTGCATATATTAAATACTATTTTGTCACAGGTGATGAGAGTGTTTTGAACAAAACTGAATTGCTAAACTTTCCTGTTACACTACTTGCTGACTTGTGTAATTTCGCTTGCAGCTTGCGTTCGACATCTTAAAAATGCATCTCTGTTAGACCTTATATATATATATATATTACACAGAACTGAAACGTAAAAAGTGAATTCGTTGTTATGTAGTAAGTTATAAAAGATCGCATTGTTATATCTTGATTAGAAGTGATTAGAATATGTATGGCAAAAAATGTTCACTAATTTCTTACTACCTTCATCGTTTTAAACAATGATCAGTCATCTTTAATTCAATGCATTTAGAATGTTTTTTGAAGTCTTAAAAATCAATATGCGCTGAATCAGCTTCATAAAGTGTGATCACATACACTGATGAGAAAGTAAAGAATCACTTGTATCGCGATATTCACGTTAAGATCTTATATCTCATAATCACTTTCCTTTTTTACTCTGTCAATTCATTCGCATGTACATGAGGTTGTGATTATTAGCAACAAAATCAAACGCATTGGTTTTGTGTGGTCAGACGGAGAATATCTGACTGGCAGATTGTTTATTTTTGAAGAGAAAGCGTTTATCGTTAAAAGATGAATTAAGACCAGTTTTGATTATCAGCTATTTCTGTGTGGCCAACGTGATGCTATTGGAGGCATGAATAGTATGAAATTTTACATATAAGTTCGACTGACAGCGTACCGTGGTGGTGGAGGGTAAGGTGAGCGTCGTAGTTCTCAGAGTCTTGATAAACCGGAAAATTTGAATGTAACATTGCTTGAGATGAGACATTCAAAAAACGTTATGTTGATGGACTTTAGTAATAGTTAACCAAATGAAAACGTTGAATATTTCTCCAGTTTCGCCTGCGCAAAATCATTAGGTGTATTTTGTTGTTACTGTCAAGTTTTCTGTGCATCAGTAACAAACGGTGAACTACTGATGACAATCCGCTCGACCATACACCCCTGATGTAAAGTCTAATCGTCAAACGTTCTGCAGTAACCACTGAACCACCGGTGATCAGGGGAACCACAGAGGGTTGTTTTTAACGGTGAGCTCCCTAGCCGCAGTACATTTGTAACAGAGTAAAAGCACACTGCGATGCATTAACAATTCCTTTGTTCTATCTGTTTAGTTTGAAAGTTCACGTGGATGCCACTGACAATAAACGGCTTAATATATGTTCCATCATTTGGTGTACGTGGTGATCCCGAATACGATGACTACAACCTAGTGTTAGCCGAAGGTCCAGCTCATCTGCTTTATCCCTCAGCTCGGTCGCATTGTTGTCCCAGGCATCTCGCCCTGTATATCATTATGTAATGAAAATTTTATGGAGACTACAAACTTTCTCCAAGGGAATGTCGCAATTGTGATGGATTCTAGCGTTACTGCTATCGTACGTGATACAAATTAAATTAACGAAAATAAAGAAGCTTTCCCTTGTTGTGTCCTTATGCATGCCTGACGTATTTATCCAGTTGCTTCGTAAAAATCGAAAGAGGTAGTTGAAAATCAAGTAAGTGATTAACATATAAGTAAACAAGAGCATTCCATTCCGGAAGTCCCTGATGTATGAAAATTCAACCATGTTTGAAAGACATTGAGGCGAATTTTCCAATAAAATAAACAGTTTTATTTTTTCGAATCAATGCTAAATGCATTCGAGAAATTACATGCACCCAACAAAGTAATGTACTCCTATAGTCGGTACAGCAATCGAAATTAAAGTCTTGCTGATGACACAGATGAGTCAGCAAGCATGTGATTTGGTTTGATGAGTTTTCGTTTGCAAAGGGCGCCAACTTCCCAGCTCACATAGGCTTTGAATCTAGACGCGGATATTAGTCACGTACACAGGTTTCTCACTAAGGGTCTTTGACAAAGGTTTAAAAGTGTTTGACAGTGTGAATTCTCACGTTTTGCGCTGAGTCACTTCAGATTTGTCATATTCATCTCAGTCAGTTGACAATGGGAAGAAATTGTGGAGGAACAGTCATTCTACTCCCCATATATGTTCTCGCGTATGCGCTTTGTAGACCATGCGTCTGGTTGACGTTGGTGCTCAGCTTAACCGATGATTAAAATTCTTCCCTTGATACTAGAAGGGTTGGACTAGCAAACAATTTATCCTCCCATTCAGTCAGCTCATTTTCAAAGGATAATGGACAGACATTTGAGATGCGTCATGAATTAATAATTCTGACAAATCTTCGTAAATGAATTTAATTTTTGGTAGTCTGTTGACAACAAGGTCTTCTTACAGTTGTACTGCGGGTAATTCAGTAATGAACCACACGTAATAATTAGTGTTTTGTATGATTCAGATGCTGAGAAGTACCGGGAACAACCGTGCCCCAGCCTCTGTTATAAAAGTGCACATTAGTATTTAAACAGCTGAAGACCTAGTACAAACCAATAAAGTATGGTGTTGTCTTCTCTTAATCCACTGCTACTTATACACGGCATTGAAGCATTCAAGGCACAACACAGATTGTCGATGATACAAGTGGTATTAACAAACCTCTTTCAGATTGAGCGCGCATTACCTACCAGGAAAGCCTCCCTTTCAACAGGCTGTCAGTGCGGGTAGTACTCGTTCATTACTTCGCAAGCAGTAGTACTATCTGCTCTGGTTTTGTTGTTGACAAAACTCAGTCCATTTCAATAGTTTGTTCGAGTGTATCGTACATCATACAGTAGGTTTGGGGTGAACTAAGTATTTATAAAACTAATGCAATAGCAAATATCCTTATGGTAGTGGTGAACCTGAAACAGCACTGGCAGAGTGAATGAGTACTTTCTGCCAGGAACATTATTAAATCTGTTCACTCCCAGTCTCGTTCCGGATCAGCTTAGTAAATTTCCAGCATGCTGAGTTGACTTAACTATCACAAAGCTCCCATCAAGAAATCTCAAGTATATACTGCTTCTGGCATTCGAAGGACTGAACGGACTGCAAAATACTGAGTTGTTCCCCATGCAACAACCTGTGAATTCGAAGTAGTTAGACAGGGGACGTAAGTTTCAGTTTGTCTTTTTTGAAAAAGACTGCAAGTAATGAATAATGGTATGAAAAACAACAGACGGCATTCGGTTTGTTCCAGATTTCAGTTGATTTCGTAGAAACTCAATGAAACTAACGGAAGTTTTCAGGCGTTCTCATCAGGCATACAACGGTGCAAGGAGCATATGATTTATAAAAAAAATAGGGAAACGATTCACGTAAAACTGTAGATGTTTTACAGGATGAGGAAGGTGACATTCTTATAGGGGAGTGAATGTGTCAGTAGCAACCCATCCTGAAGCGTCTACCGATTGACGTGAATTGGCTTAATATCCATTTATAAATGACTCGTGTTTCGTGTAATTGTATGGATCTGATGTGCACGACCAACGACAACATGACAAAAACTTCCGTGATTTTTCTTACAAGACTGCTTAGTACTACAGACGAAGCAAATTTTTTTGGGATTTTACAATCAACCAAAATAATGAGATGCAACCGGATGACAAAATTCATTGTTCACATCAATGAGTCAAAAGTGTCAACTTGTCATACTTGAAGGGGTGACAGATAGGGAATACTTTAAAATATGTATAAACAGTACCACGGAATATTTTACGGCAAACTAAATAAGGGGCTTACTTTGATCCGTAATGCTCTCTCTTCATCTAACTGATCCTCTAGTTCTTTGATTCGATTCTAAAATTTCAAAACAACAACAACAGAAAATTAAAATCGTTTAAACAACCTTACAGTGCACTAGATATCCGTTGATTAAAATAAGTCGTGAAGTGTTTTCAAACGTTGCAAACCTACTGGACGAGAGGACATCGAAACACTTCATGTAGTTAACCAGGTCTGTTTTGAAGGATGGAACAGTAGCTTATTGTTTCTGCAACCTGTAGGGTTACAAGCAAGTCCAAGTTTGCAACGAGTAAGCCATTTCTTAACGCTATTAGTTCGACGATGCATGTGGAAGCTGACAGCATCGAATTCGCTTTCCGGATATCCTGATCCACAACGAGTTAAATTGGAAAGAGAAGCTAGGATCTCACAGTCGACAGTAACTACCCAGTTGGTCACTCTGCCATCTACATTAAGAATTGTTTATTTGTCAATGCGTTCCAGTTTGGGAAACATGGCAACCACTTATGCTGTTAAAGTTTCATCAAATCACGTACGTTTTCATAATTTCGCAGTCTTTTCTTCAGTTCTTCATTCTCCCCAGTTTAAATGACCATTAGATCCAAACAGTGCAATCTCACAGATGACTGAACGTTCACAGTGTTCGACTTTGATACTAGACGCTTTTTGTTAATGCTGTTTCTGACATAGTTAGGAATATATCAGTGTGTTACCTCTATTGGTCCTAGTACCTTAAATCTCATAGATTCGTCATTTTATGTTTTCATATGTTTTCCTATGGAATGCGCTGTGGTTTTCGTAAGGTTGTTTTTGAAAGCTGCGACACGGCAAAGATGCCTGGAGCCAGTAGCAGAATTATGTTTACATCGTGTACCGTTTCATGGACTACCAGATGGTCTGCGGGCATTTGTTTACTTTCGAAGGATTTAGCTTGCGGGTGTAATTAACATTATTGTCGACATTGCATTAATAACCTCAAAATAAATTTCTAACTGAAGCTTTGAGACATCCTGCTTTTATGTATATCTGAAACCAGTGGACATAATCCTCGTATTATCCTACTCAGTTATGTATTCGGTATGAACAATTGGTTATTCGTCACCTTTGTCGAAGCCATAAGAAACAGACCAGATTACATTCTCTTATAAGCAGTATCTGTAGATATACCGGTTAATACACCGGTTTGTATTTTTGTACTTTGTGATGCCTTAGTTGGTTAGACGTATAATTAATGAAAATCTGTCTCATTGAAAAGCAGTGCAGCAGAGTTCATAAGGCAGGAGAAAATCTTCTAATACTCTGTTTGTCTAGCATAGTACCAAGAAATTAATCAACGCTGTCGCGGAAATGCTAGACGAGAGTTTTGAAAACACATAAATGCATTCGTTCATCAGCGACCTTGACGTTCGAAGTTACTGACTTTGTACACTCTCAATTTTAAATGATACACAGTTAGTTGCCAAACAATTTGGTGATAAGAATAAACTTTAACTCGATAACTAAATATTTGCTACAGGTTATTTCTCTCTAAAGGGCTACTGACCTTGGAATTCAGCCAGAATTGTTGCACAACGTGTATAACGTACTATAAGCATGTTGGTAAATCCCACAACATTTCACCGAATTCCACCCAATAAGACCTCAACTGCTCAGTCTACTTCGAACCGTATTGGTGACAAACCAAGAGAGTTGCGACTTTTCAATTGTGTCTGACTGACGATATGACATTGAAACTATGGTCCTAATTCAATTATGCATAATGTCTTGAACTGGAAACGTACTCAACTGAATTATTCACCAGTTGAAAGATTGTAGCAGTCGCTAAATAGCACATGTTGAAGCCAGCAATAGTATCCTCGTGACACGATTTTTTGATATAGTTACCAGTGTGTTTGTGCACATTGAATCACACATGACAAATTGAAGTTTATCCATCGTTTGAACAATAAGCCCGTAACAACAATCATTCGGTACGACCGTTGCCATGTTTTGTATGGTGTTTGTGTATATATAATGTAATACACACATATATACAGTATAAGCCGTAGTGTTTGCTGAATTTTTAATTGTCATGGTAAGTATCATATGAGTTGTGAGTATAGACGTGTTGGATAGATATAATCAAGAAACTGGAGTGATCGCCTAAAAAACGATCGTGAATAGATTGATGTTATTGCTAAGGTAGTGGAGGCTTGCATTATGCGGTTAAGCTGTACTCTGTGAATCGATGCAACTGGGTGGTACTTCCAGTTAACCGCGCAACAACATCGGATGGCTTGCACATGTGTTAAATCCCCTAAATGGCCAGTCTGGATGATTCTCACAGTTTCTACCAGATAAGCACAGTGTACTACAACTTTGTCTTGTGCTGAGCGGTTAAGTGAACCGAGCGGTTGTTCTATCTTTCGTCAGAAATCGATCCTTTTTAATTGTCATGAAATGATTAATGTATCATTTTAATAAGTGTTATGAATTGTGTTACCCCAAATATAAACATTGAATACAAGGATGGTAATGATCTTGAAGGTCATTGTTATCAATACTTTCGTCAACGACATTGGCGTCCTTTCAGACATAATACAAAAGCTAAATCACCTGTGGTCTCGCTTCAGTCGTTGTTGGTTTATCTATCGAAGTTGTTCCTGTACTGTCGAAGCTATGTGGTTCCTGGTAAGTGGGGAAGGCAAACACTTCGCATAATCCTAAGGCTGAATCTACGATATTACACAGTATACTGCCAGCCCAGTGAGAACGGAGTAGCGTTAGGCTTACCTTCTAAATTCAATGACCATCCAGCAAATTGTCCCTTACTTTTTGGCAATGATTTGGTGATAAACTGTCGGCTGGAACAACCATTCTTTGGAATACCTGAAGCAGACGATAACTGTAATCTGTATCAAAAACTTGCTATTCTCTTCCTGATTGACTTTGTCATTAATCTGGTTGGAGTTCAATGTGCAATTTCCTGGTCCGTTTGACAATTTTCCAGAAATGTACTATGACGATCAAGTATGTCGGTTAGCAAGATATAATGTGTGTATCGTCGTTTGTGTGAGCGGTCATAAGTCTAAGCAATTTCGAATAGTAGACTAAAATTGTCTAGTATGAGTACGTTTACATCAGCAAAATCAAGAAACTGAATTCACAATAGTTTAACAAGAAGATAGTGTTTCAAACATGGAGTGCTTTTGCTAATGCGGATCACGAGGAGAGCGAGCTGAGAGGAGTTTCAGCTGACACTTGTAGATTAAAACCTGTAACGGCGTATTTAGATAGCAAGATTTTTTAGAAATTACTGTGTTCATCACTTTAGGACGCATGAAAACATTACTACAATCTAACTACCATGTTTAGAATGCACAAGTGAAATGGAGGTAATTCCATTAGGAATGATTTCATGACCTGCTCAATCGCACAGACCTGATTGAAACATCTTTTTTTCCCACAAATTTGAACGAAACAGATAGCACATGACAACTGATAGATGCACGTATTTTGTATTTGCTCATTATTACCAAATCCACAGCATGAATCCGTGGTTTTCTTCGAAAAAAGAACTAAGGAGTAAACAGTCAATGGGTAATTTAAGAAAAAATAATTAAGACCAGGTCAGTGTCATATTAACGGATGACGTTCAGTGGGCACATGAAGTCACTTTAGAAGCAGTGTCTCTGATTACAGGCAGCAAAATAACAGTCTTGAAACAGAATGACATAATAACCTACTGATTTACAAGCTAAGTTGATAATGTGCCCAATGGCTGGGACATATTCATCACCTGTAGAAACTAGCTGGTTGCTTGTATCAATAACACTGCCGTTCTGAGCATTATTCATAGACGGGTCTGGCATGTGATACTTCGGTCCTGTCTGAAATAACGGCAGTAACAGCGTAGGCGTAAGCGAATTTCTAGTGGACGGCGTTACAGTAATAATGTGTTGCTTTCAAAGTGCAAAATGTGATTGGAACTTCCACAAGAAAACAGACAGAACTACATTTGTCCATTTACAAAAAGCAATAAACCACTTAAGTGATGGAACACAGTTTGTAAGATATGACCGGTTTTTCTTTTAATTCGCCGCTGTTCATTTGACTTTGAACTTGGTAAAACTGTCGTCATAATAATACTATTTAGAAGCTACAGGATCCAGAAAGTCGTTATTGGGCTCTGGTTTAGGCCTGCATAATGTGACATCAATCCATTTAAATTTTCATAGTTTGTGTTGTTCGTTGCAATCATCGATATTTCGTGAAATCTTGGTAGCTTTTCTTTTAATTTCTAACAGTCACATTACTTCATCTAGTATTACCGTTCATCTTGAATGTAATAGATGACAATTGGTTAGTTCCCACAACAGGTTGCTGTAAGCGATTGCTTAGATTAGGTCGATTTCTTGAGAGCTCTGTTTCGGCATAATAAAAAATATTGTAATTAAAAAGGGGTAAAATATCACTTCGCAAACTCAATGAGATCGAAGATTTTGATACATATCGAAAGTCATAATCGTAAAGTTATAGTTTGGAGTTAACAGGACAATTCCGGTGTCCCATGTGGGGACTATCGGGTAAGCTGAGCATTACTCACAAGCGAAAGTGGATGGACGTTCAAATGCGATAAGTAGGTCGCATTTAACGTGAATCAATGGCGCAGTGGTTCACATGGTTGTATCATGTAATCTTGGTCGGCGTTTCAGTCTCGACCGTTCCTAGGATATGTACTACTGACCAGCTCTATCAAGAGCACAACTCAAGTCTGGTGTTTGTTTCCGAAACAGGCCGACTGGAAAGTCTATTTGGATTCGCAGGCTGTGGTAAAATATGAGTGATGTTTGACTTGAAAATAATCAACTCTCCGATTACTCGTCATATACAAAACTAATATGTAATTGTGCTAGACTGTACTCAAGCATAGATATGCATAACACAAAATGTATATATTGGACTTAGCTGAATTCATATAAGCCATTTGAGACAAGCTTACATTCACTAAACTCTTACAGAGTTAGAGGGAGCAAAGCCCGGGTGGTGGACTCATCTTGAGACAGACAAACTGGCAAGTCTGTAAAATGTAATCGATAGCTCTGCTGACCTGGACATTTCGGTGTGATGGAATATCCGATCTTCAGCTGGACAATGAGTGATTTAACATCCGACGATTCAATTTGATTAGCATAATTTTGCATTTCAAATTATAAATTCATCCAAACATTGTCCCAAAAGGATCACGGATATGGTAATGGAAAACGATGCTGTCGGTCGACTATTAAATTAGATGTCAAACTGCTTGGTTATCAGTTAAGTTTCTCAATATTACTTATACATCCGAAGTATCACAAGGGTCAAACTGGTTTGCAAATATTCGTATCACAAAACGGTGAATTACTACTGAAGTTTGTTGAAACTTGCAAACACCATATTTACTTATCAAATGATAACTGATTAACACCTACCATTTACCCAACATTGAACACTAAACCAGATATGTACTGCTCATAAGTTATTCGATTGTTAAATGCTTAACCATCTGACGTAATGCGTCTTCGGGCGAACATTAACTTTTGACTACTAGCTTTCCAGTATTAGTAAGGACACGATATTATGAGACACTTACTGCGATATCAAATACTACCATCAGAATGAAATTCTGCTTTTGAGGAGAATGCAAAGTTGTATAATTTTGATAAGCTTACGTACGTCATTGTTTTAACCAAAGAAACTAATTCCTCGAGCATTTCAAGTTTCAGAAAAACAGCGATTCTTAAAGTACAAATGAGACTTAGTTGGTGGATGATAAACGGTAGTTAAACGCAACTGCAGTGTATCAACTATACTTCAAATGCAATTCAATACGAACACGAACAACGATTGCTTAAAAATAGCTGTGTACGATCGAGCATATATTCAGTCCACCATAGTGGTTTGTTAATCAGACCTTTCGAGAAATCGGCTTAATGTCATGAACCGGAGGAATGAGTCTGCTGTTAAGGCACTCTAATGATGAGACTGCTCAGATTATTTCTTGTTTCAACTTGGTCGCACTAGAAAGTCAAAAACTGGTACACTTACTGATGTAACTATACCGATTTGTTCGGGTAAGAGTAAGTTAGACCAAACAAACTGGATTTTCTAGGAAGAGATAATATTGAATGCAAACTGTGTATACAGTGGGTATGTCGTTACTGATATCTCAGATTTTGCAAGGTCTGCGGATAACGTGGGGTAAGCGATGCCAACGCCAGCCATATGAGCACCTACCATACCTTTTGAATAATACCCGGATCGTTCACAAGTTGTTAGCAAAAAGCCTGTATAGTTTGCCTTAAGTAGAGGCATGTTAAATGGCGCAAATTAGTCGAATAAGGATACTGATTCGATAGCTCATGAAGACTAGTGATTAAACTGAACAATCACTTGTTTTTCCTGGTCTTCGGTAAGCAGCTGTTTTTGTATAAAATAATACGCACGCAGGTCTTATTTAAAGTCAGTGGTACTCCACTTATCAGCTTCAAGATGATAAGTAGTGCAACACAGATGACGGCGGTGCTTGCATTTACTAGTTTAACACTGTTCTCATGCTGGAATGTGGATGAATCCCATGGGAGCAGGTCAGTGCTTGAAACAAAAACAGAGACTTAATAACCGGGTTTATGATTAGAATTGTTCGTTTTTAAAATGCACGTTTCAGTGATCAAGTGCTCATAGCAAATTTAAATGCCCCGATGACCGCATTAATCTTCAGGGTTTCCACACTTCTGGTTAAATTGCTTATCTATTCCATTGGAGTTGTTTGTTCAATAGACCGTATACTCTATCCTGTATGCACTTCAAAATGGCATTCGTCCTGAAATACTGTCTAGATGCACATGTGTTATTATCCTTTGTTGTACTTATGTCAATCACAAATGGTAGATTCCCAGATCGTTGTGCAAAAACACGTCAGTGTCTGGGTTTCGTCATAGAAGATTATTCGAACTTGCATTTTTCTTTTTTTGAAAAATTTTATGTTAAAATTGGTACACCCGTATTTGATGCATCATACCCATAAATTTTCATTTAAGTATACTGAACATCTATCTAATGCGCACATACTTCCTCGTCGAATACATTGCTACTGATTAATTGAGCTCTTTTTTAGGTGCATTGGTGTAGTTTTTATTTCAGTTTTTTGATCTTCATCCCATAACGCATATAAGTACATACAAACATCCGTCCGACTTTAACTGTTCGACTTATGAAACTTTTTCAACTATATAATCATATTTTTGTATAGTTCCAGTTAAACGGCTTTTGTTCACTTTAATCAAGTCGATTTCGAGTAGGTAGTAGTTGTTTTGAAAAAAAAATTTTTAGACATTTTTCTATGGTTCTAAATACATCCTCATACGAATTGTTGTTGGACTAGTTTGCTCACAATCGAGATAAATGGGAATTTTGAAGACCGACTTTAAAATGAAACACAATTTGCCTACAATGATAAAATCCGTTTTAGTCTTATACTCGCAGAACAGTAAGAACAATTTTCATGAGGCATCAGGTAACTACTGACCACCAGTTCAGCAAAATCCGTCGCCCGGCTTCATCATGGAAAATATGCTGCGTTGTCTGTGACATTTTTCAAAGCGACAATGTTCGTGCCACTCACTTGGCCTGTCGATCATACCTCTAGCTTTACCTCTAGCTTTACGTATTGAACACAGATGTAGTAATAATATGTTTTATACGGAAGATCGTCATACTTCTACAACAGTGCGAAAACAAAGTCAGCGCCACACGTGATAATTGTGACATAGTCCAAATGAATATGTAGGATGGATGCTTTGTACTCATTTTGATAGACTGCACTCAAACCACTGAAGTGCGAAGATTTTTCATTGAAGGAATGCAACTCACTGATGAAGTACTGATGACTTAAGTAATGTATATAACTTATTCACCGATTTTGCCTATTTTAAACGCCAGAAGAAAGTCACAGAACACAGAGTATTTCAGTTAAACCTCAGCATGTGTGCCGCGTGACAGATGAGCTAGTTTAAACATGCTAGGGTCTAACTGTTTAAATCTGGACAACACAGTAACGACAGTGAGGCCAACCTGTTTTTTTCGTCTTCCCTATTGAGAAAAACACCTTTCTTAAGTTAATAGAAATTGAGTTGTCAAAGAATAATTTATTAATTTAACGAACCTATTAGTAATACTATATTTTGAGCGCATGATAAGGGTTTGCTCAAACATAGCATAGTCGCAATTTCAAAGGTCGTAGTAACGCAATATTGAGGATTAAAAGATAGTTTGAAGCGAAACGTTAATATCCTATATTGGGTAGTAGAACGCAATATTTGGTTATCGCCTGGCAAGCAATGTCACCTTAATATAGTCAGTGTGAACTGAGGCGATCAACACTTTCCAAACTCATAAATAATGATACACGTAACAATTATGAATACCACTTTAACATATGAGATGTAATAGTTACATATTAGCGTACACCAGCGATGCATACATAATTGAAATGAATTGAGAATATCCTAGTTAGTGTTAAGTAAGATACACAGTAATCATATTATACATCATATGAAACTTCAAGTTTTCATGTATTTGCGGTCAATTCTTCCAAACAAATCTTGTCGTGCGACATCACGTTATCAACTATACCATTCTAAGTAAACCTCACTGTCGGCTAACGAAACGGCTTACTTCTAGTCTCGATGTTCCCGGAGAGCTTGAACGATAAAGACCTCGATTTAGGCTCATTGATCTGTCCAAGTCATCCAGTTGTATTGCGGTCATATTTGGGATTCTTTCTGGCTACCAGCAGTTGCGTGTATTTGGTTATTAAATATGATATATCGTAGGGTTTTTGGAGGTACAAATGTTTTGATAATAGTAAACTCAAATCACCCTCGATGTGTTTCGGCGAACTATGCCACAAATGTACAAGGCCATGAAACGAGTGACGAAATTCCACACAAATTGTTGTGGTGATCACTTGTGATAACCGCAACAACCGGGCGGCCTTTGGACCAAGTTAAAAGGATGTGTATGAAGACTATCTGTTAAACGTGATGCTATGCGTGGGTTTACCAGGGTTTCCGGAGCAACAGCTTCTCTGACCCGTTTATTCCCATGTCATCCGACCTAGGCCGTCGTATCGCACCGCACACTTACACTAACGCTGTCCCCTTCATATTGGGTTGCGTCTAGCCTACAGAAACTAAACAAAAATCGGGACTGATGACTACTGAAAGGTAAGTCACACACCCGTAAAATTAACCAATGATCGTCTGTGTACCTGGGATATTTACCCCAGGTTTAACACACGTTTGAAAGGTAGGATGGGTGCTGACCATCTGCTAGCAGCCCCCGTTCGATAATCGAAAGTGGGCAGACATATCTGGCAACTACATACCAGTACCAACCTGCATGAGGCATGCACGGTGCCTCAGCACCTTTGGGGTCACAATGTTCTCCATGGCTAGGTGATTAGTATTTAGCCAATTTTTATCGATCAACGGCTGTTTATTAAACAAGGAAGTTGTGTCAATCGTGTGTTGTCCGAAACAAGATTATTCCTCTTGCTATTGTCTATATTTGTTACGGATTAGTGAACAGAAGAGAACAATGAAGTGTTGTTAGTTTCATGGGAGCATCATTTGTTGGCGGTAATTAACGTTTTCAGATATACACATGTGTTTAATCGTGTAGGCAGGCGCGCAATGTTTGTATAGTCTTTAATTGGCGGTGATTTTAAACCTATTGTTCGAATGAGTTTGTTGATACTAACAACAAATATCTGTCACAGGAACAAGGGTACTAACATACATTTAAAAATTATCTCAATCCAATTCATACATTTGTAAAAGAACGGGAAAGAACACGCTGAGTAAAACCTCTCATGAACATAATGAAATTGAACGAGGAGGACAGTTAGTTGGAACGTGATCTCCAGTGATGTGGTCGAGTACCGTTTGGATTTACTTAAATGACCGACTGAGATTATTGCGTGTTTCGAATGTTCTCCCAATGATTCACTTTCAAAACCTCGTGGTTTTCTTCAAAAATTGCTAAAGGATATGTCAACATCTATTTAACAGTCTATCTAGTTTTGGTTCCATTAGGGTTTGATGTACGTCAGCAGTAAAATCGATATTTTAAGTGCAAAAATGTTCATTCTATTTTGCGCTCGGAAAAACCATGCATTGTTCAAAACAGCGTACAACTGAAAGAGTTCATTGAGACAAAGCAAACGACAGGACGACAGAAGACAAAGTGACATTGATTTCGGGTTGCCAGAAACCAATGATGGTTTAAAACACCGGAATCATAGATATCACACCAAAAACTTTAACCGTTCACTTAAATTCATTTGAAAGGTCATACGAGTGAATGCATCGTCACCACATCACGATGGTTGTTTCTATCAACCTGTTGTTTAGCCCAGCTGTGAGTTTTCAAACCTTAGAAAACGTCCAGTGTCCTCTCTCACCCACAAAGAAGTGCGTCTTTTAAAATGAGCAAAAGTTACCACTCTTGTAAACCGGTCTGGAAACAAGATGACAACTTCATCTTTCCAGGCTGATGATAATGTACCATTTTACTGACTTTATGAGAAGGTCAAAAAAGTGCTGAACCCCAATTAACAACAATCATTACTGTGACTGTTGCTACTCAGCCTAGATATACACAATGGTTTAGTCAACAAAGATAAGTCGTGAACTGGAAGTGCTGGTTTACAGACTTGTCTTCAGCACAGCAAAGATTTCCAACAGAGTTTTTTCTATGTCACCACGTAATATGTCAGTCAGGTCAAATGAGAGAAGTGGCCGTGGACAGCGGATTTGCATTACGCTGACTGAAGAATAAACAGCTGTTTTTCGTCATAGAAGAAATTTCGCCCTTGTCAAAATAGTGAATGAGTACAAATATAATGGTGAAATGATCAGCGGCCAACGTGGCATCAATGTTGACAACGAACTGATGTGTTGTGCAAATCTGGAATTACCGGTCAAAAATGCATAGTTCCACTAAACGTTTGAATAGATTTCTGGACTGAAAAAAATCCCGTTACTTTGTCTGTCCGTACTTACAATTTCTAGAAAATCTCGTTGGCTCAACCTTTATTTCTACAATGAATAGTGACAGACGGAGTAGCCACAGCGGTTAGCAACAGCTGAATTTCGGTTGGAAAATTATGTTAAATATTGAATACAAGTTAGCCGTAGACTTCATAAGTTTGTCACGACAGGCCAGTGTCCAAATGACTTAAATGACACAGAATTTAATGGAAATTTCAAGCAGATTTCGTTTTTAACCAAAGGATAACTAAGACTATGTGACGTCCGTTTCTAGAAACATCCGTAGGTCTCTGAAAATATGGTTGTTACATTGGCTTTCTGTAAAAGTCAGATGGTCCGGTAAATGTTTGAACTTCAGTAAGTTAAAATGAATGACGCTTAAATAAACATTAGTTAATGGGGTTTCTATACAAGCAAGAAAAACCTGCAAGCAAAACAAACCTGAGAAATTTAGATCGGATCACTTGGTCCTACAGTCTTGCGGTTACTCGAAAAGATTTAACGGGTGGCATAGTATACCAAAAGTACAATGTGAAGAGAGCCATCGTCGAATGAGTACCAGTTTACTGCTTTCTTGGCGGGATCACACTATGCATCTAAGATTGCAAAGTTTAATAGCACCCATTAGGTTTTTAGATCATTAATGATGTTCAAACTATTTTACCTAACTTCTGGGAGGAAATAATTGCTTGAAACTCTTCGCCAAACGGATCAGTTGGGAAGCTGGTTCATCCCGAAGAGTAACATTGAAAGTTATACATCACTCAGTTAAGTTTACACTTGAGGAAGAGACTGGAAACGAGATATCTTTCTTAGATGTTCGTTTAAATATACGAACAGACGGAAGTATTCAACGTAGAATTCATCGCAAGAATGCGTGGACAGGTCAGTACACAAACTTTCACAGTTTTGTACCTTTAAAACAGAAAAGAAATCTTGTGCGTTGCCTGACTGATAGAGCACACAAAATTTGTACACCGAATACGTTAGAAAGTGAACTGGAATTAATAAGGAACGTACTTCATGATAACGGCTACCCAAAACGATTTATTTCCAGAAATATGATCAGAATATCACCTAAACCTGAAGTGCATGGCGTAAGAAAAAAGGCTGCGTTTATCCAAGTACCG
>LUCH01000193.1:120729-152518 GCA_013368495.1 Paragonimus heterotremus | reverse complement strand
AATTGTACCGGCCTGAAGATGAATTATCGAAAACATATGTTCGCATATATGTCTTTATACATGACAACTTTACGAATTGAGATCAAAGAGCGTGTTCCCTTCGATACACTTTACGTCCTCATCACGTATGTTTACTCTGGCCTAACGACCGCATGTCGCATTCTGTATAAAGTGCGGCACAACCAAACGCCCCCCTCCGCCAAAACTACTGCAATCACTATTACGAATGTGCCTGTGCAAGAGAAAACTGACCGGTTAAGCGATTATATCCAACTTAAACATGTGGGCACCCCAAAAGTTGAACCGAGAGAACTGCAGTTAAGCTGTATTGGTAACGTCCAGTTTCTGTTCGAAGATGCAATCTAACAGTAGGGAGACGGAGTGGCAATGCGCGCACCTCTAGGTCCACTGCTAGTCGACGTTTTCGTGAGCAAACTGGAGACTAACAAATATAGTGTGGTCATTGAACAGTTTACGTTTTACAAACGCTATGCTGATGACACTTTTTGCGTCGTCAACGAGAAGTTTAAAGTAGAAAAACGTATGCCAGTTGCAACTCAACCCATAAGAGTATTAAATTCACTGAGTATTCAGACAACAATAAGCCTTCACAATTTTTGGATATTGACACAGCAAGAAGGGAAGATGGTTCAATCTAACGACGTGTGTACAGAAAACAGACATAGAGTGGTCAGGACATTCACTTTGAAAGTTTCATTTTGCTAAATCAAAAGCGAAACCTTATACGATGTCTGACGAGTAAGGCTTTAATGATCTGCACCCTCTGAGCCAGACTTTCTACGAGAGGTGTTTTTGCAGAATGGCCACCTGATGCGTTTCATTCAGAAGGCGATGCAGGCTGTAGAGTGGAAGTTTAAGTCGTTCCTTCGGAATAAAAACTTGCGTACATTTGTCTTCCATTCAAGAGAGATCTTATGGCCGAAATCATCGGAAGAAAGCTCAGAAAGTCAGTTGAAACAAACTACCTTACCGCCCAGCTGTGCGTCAGTTTCCATTCAACATATATTATAATGTTACATTTCACAGACAAACATCCACGTTCTACAACCAGCTGTTGTGTGTACTCATTTGTTTTCTCGTGTCGAGCATCATAGATTGTTCGTACTACAAGGCGATCGCCTGACAGAGTGCGTCAACATCATCCTGCGTGGTTGAACAGTGGTGTGGTGAAACGGTTACAAGCGCTATTGTTGTTCATTCGAATGATTCCAACTATTCTGTCACCAAGAAAGATACTTTTCAGATTGTCTAATGAGTGCCAAAGAATGGATCAAAAATGATGAGATATCGGATGTTGGCCATTGCCGAGGCCATTAATATCCCATTACGCAACCTTGATCTCTGTGTTCAGAAGAAGTTTGTACCGACACTGAACCTCCCCTGACCCACAATCAATCGAGTTAATGATTTGGGACAGTGATTGCGTAACTGATATCAAACACGCCGTCCATAACCTTAGTCGATCGCTGTTCTCCTTTGCCCTGGTTACTGTTTTTAATATTTGTTGTGTTGTAACTGGCCTAATGACCATAACAAGATTTATTCTCTACTTTGTTGTTCTCATGATTTCATTGAGTATTTTGGAACGAAAGCTATTGTCATTGGAAGGTTCGTACTATCATTACTGACTGAGAAACCCCTACTAGCAGCAGTGTCTTACATCACTAGTGATAGAGACAGCGCCACTGGACCCTGATATCTCAACACAATCGTCGTTGAATTTGCTTGTCAGAGTTGCTTTAAGAATTTTAAATTGTACGCAATGTAAAAACGTGGAAAAAATATTTCCGCTACACTTTCTACAATATCCACCCACTGCTTTCTCCAATAAACTGTATGATAACAAAAGTAGCGTTTTCATTTACCATTAAATTTCGTCATCTCAGTCACACTTACTTTTCTTACCGTTACCAAAGTCGTTCGTGTGTACTTTGACTTACAGCACCGTCTTAAACTAACTCAAATTAAACAGAATTCATAGTTGGTCACAGCGTTCACATTCAGATAGTCCATTCATCTAGCCCACTTCTAAATACAATACTAGGTTAAAGATTTGCTATTAATTAGGCTCAGTAGAAAGGTAAAGACTCTTTCCGTCGATGACTTTGCATTCGCTTCCTTAGACTAACTTCATAATTACAAACACGAGTACATCTCAGTGGGTGTGACCGGAAAACCACGCAGCCGAAGTACAAGTTCCGATGAGTACAATCCTCTATGAAGTGTGTGCTGACAAAGACAATATTAATTTGACGGTGGCACTTGAAACAAATAATTCGCTGATCTTAAAATCTTTCGAAATCCGGTCAAGCGTAATCCGTCTGACGATATCACTTGTGGCCGCTATACAGATCACCCACCCACACAAATCCACAACAGCGAATTCCCCAATTAGACCGTGATCTTCAAAATCCCGTGAGATATTTAGTGATTAACGTGACTTGTTATGTTTCTGCACATATAACTCGCTTGTTTTATTTAGTTGTGGTTGTCTGATGCAAATAACCGAAAACACGAGTCTGCACAGATGACCTCTTGTAACAGGATAAATACACAGGGATAACAAATAATTCGCTGAGATTTAAAACTACGAGTAGCGATCATATCTTTCCGGCTTATGATGTTCAATGTCATTTTGGGATGTTTCAGTTAAATGAGTCCGGTGCTGCGACCGCAAATGACGCTTGGCCTGTAAATTCGTTTATTTCACGAACTCCGGTGAAGGTCATGGTAAACATGGGACCACAAACGCCTACACTCATTTGCATCACGGAAGTGCATTCACATACATCAGGTGACAGTATGCTGTTATTCGCTTTGGTGGCACTTCTCCCACAACGCGTACAAACTTTTCCGATAGTCTATTGTTGTCCGTCATCTTCCTGGCTTTGGGGCTTGCCTTTTTGTTCTGGAATGTTGCTTCAGAGTAGTTTACTATCCACAGCGAAACTGCCTGTTATACAACATCAGGCGAGTTAACTTTGTTTACTCTCTTCTTCTGGCTGCGTCGTATCCACTCACTCTGGAAGAGCCAACTAATTAATGTTTTTCAGCCTATCCTTGTACACCTTACCCGTGCGATCCTGTTTGATGTCGATAGCCCGCTCTGGGACATCTTAAGTTTACATCGAGACATCTTAAACTGGAAAAAATATATCTTTGTTAATTCTTGCCAGTTTCGAAGTGCTGTTTCGTACTGGGAGAGCATTTTGTTTAGTCATATTTGTCTCTGTGTAGGATGAACAACTTGTGTTGGATAGTACACAGATGTGAGATGAATGCTTCCAGCTGTATGTAAACTGTAGTGTTTTCTTGGCGAACGGTCACTTCTCCATGACGCATGTAAACACAACAAGCTGATATTCCGACGTATGAACAAATGGCAAACTAGTAAAAAACAGTGAGGTGGCGATCAAGTAGGTTTCGAAATGTCCAACCGGTCCAGCTGCAAAACGATTCCGCCTACCTAGCTGCTGGCATAGTTGAACTAGAAGAGAATGGTTAGGGTATTGACCCAGTTTATTACGCACAAGTCCCTACATCGAGAACCCTATGCATCACATACTTTGTTAGTCAGGATTAGTTAAGTTGCCAGTAGTTTGGGTTAAACCACTCTTATTAATGGTTTAAAATAGGGCTTACATTTAAAACTTTCAAGCTGAGCAGTGACTCACGGCCATACATATATATCCAAGTTGTTTATCGAGCACAAACTCGATGTTAGCACAAGTTAAACAGATCCAATAAAGCATTTTCTGCACTGTACCACTTAAGTCGCATAATGGTGTTGCTTTTATGCATGTCCACAAAACTAGCGATTCGAAAGTCTGGTGATAGATTTCAACAAGAACGAGGCATGTGCTCATTATCGTACTCAGCTTGGTAGCTTATGCTCACATAATCAGCAGAAACGTCCAGCTTTTTTTCCTGGTGACAGACTTGTCCAAACATGTTCTAGAAGACATTCGATGACCAATATATTTCTGTACAATGCCGTCGTGAATACCGCTCATTTTACGCGAAGTATCAATAAGAGTACTACACAAAGTAATAATTAGGCGGCCATACATAACGCACAGTAACTCTCCTTACAAGCGCTAGGTCACCTCTGACATCGACAGTGAGAGACGGAATGTAAATGCTGTGGTTATGTTGTTATTTAATAATGGGTGATCTTGTCTACCTCTCGTTCGTGATTTGATAGTCTGAGGCGGAGTTGTCCATTGATGTAGTGACAACTTTCTGTCATTCTCAGTGTTCCTACGAGACAGACTAATTAGCACGACACGGATAGTCGTTCGGCCTAGTGGCAAAACATCATTCGAAGTGACCAGACAAAGGATATATGAACATTTGCACATCGTATAGGGTGGAGAACAACTGCATCCCAAGTACCAGTGAAATGCGTATCTCACAGTCTCTGGATCGTTCTAGCTTCGGTTAAAACAGAACATATTAACCACCATTGGAACAATTATCATATGCCTGTTTACGCATCCTTCATGTGCCTGACAGAGATCTGTCAAGATCGCTTTTGTAGTATCGCAACTTACCAACGTGAGAGGAACGGCTGCTACAATTTGTACAAGATTAAAATGTAGCCTCTGAACATGTTTCGAGGCTGCTCAATAGGGGCTGTTCCAAAAGTCTCCTTCAAAGGTGTGCACTATAGGTTTCAGTAGATTTATCTTGAACTAAGACGGGGGGCAATAAATGATGTTCTTTTTTTGACCACCGCAAATAAAATAATGGTGATCTGATGCCATCCTTGTGAAATGACAAAACTTGATAACAGATCAAGTGGGTTGGCAACGTTTTATTGTATTCCCTGTTGAGGGTGAGGTTGAGGATCTTTTTTATTACGCTTGGCTGTTATCTTCTGTGATGATATACCAGTCACCAGTCGTTTTACTACGTAATCAGTCGTAACGTAGCCTTGGTAGCAATATGGTCTGGAGATGTGAATGTCATGGCAACTGCGTATGATTTGATGAATTGTTTGAAGGATTAATCATTTCGGTGAGATTTGATTGTGGAAAAAGTTAGCTGAACTGGATTAAAAGTAGCAGTCATATTTTAGCCTCAGGTTACGAGAGGCCCAAATCACACTGCGATTTACTACTTTCGTCAGCTAGGATATTTCACTTCAGAGAGACTGAGTCAGCAATATCTAGCATTTTTTAGAACTTTATGTATTTAAATTTTATTCCGCCTTCCGTTGGGTCGTCCATTTATGAATAAGACAATTCACAAATACCACTTTCTTGGAGGCCAAAGTTATGCTAGTCATGTGGCAGTTTATGTTACGCCTCGTAAAAACACAAGATCTCCTTTGCCCAACTAGTTAGTCGTTTGAAATGTGTCCGCTGATTTGTTCTTAACAAAGCGAGATAAACATGCCTACCGAGTAGGGTTATGATGACAAGGTTTAAGCAGTCTGAATTAGCATATTTACCGACAAATCGCGGTGGTTAACGCTCTGTTCTGTTTAATGTTTGTTCTTTTTGTTGTAAGTTATCAAAGTTTGAAAATTGCGGAGATTGCAGCAATTCACCTTTGCTTTGGTTGTCTTTTATTTTGTTCTGCATACTTTCATTCTTTTCTGCATTTACCTACCTCCTTCATTGCCGGGAGTCAACCAGATTAGTGACATTCTGATTTCCATCACCCAAATCACACTTACGATGAACGTTCGTCAGATGTATTTACTTCAAAATCAAAGTCAATAGCACTGACCCCATCAGTCTACTGTGTCTAGAACGTAGCCGATTTGTGAGACACTGATGTCTAAAACGTACTGTCTCCGTCTCGTTCCGCTGTGTCCTTCCATTCTATACGCCGTTTACCATTGTCATCGTAGTAGACGATTGGAAGTGAGGGAAGTGTTTACGTACAGGATATCTTGCACTCTACTAGTCACTTTCATCAGATATTTATTAAAAAGAAATTGTTAACTAACCAGTAGGTATATGGAAGAGACTCAGCGGTTGACGATATAATAAACTACTACCTCAGTAAGCCAGATGTAGATTTCTTTGACAAACTGTCAGAAATTAGACATAATTTGTTTGTGTCTGCGATTGAGTACAGTTAACACACACGGTGAGCGCGAGAGGGAGGGAACGAAGTTGGTGCGAAGAAGCCTTATTTAATTCAAAACGGAATCAGGAGGGCTGAAAATATCAAGAACTAAATGTATAAGGGTTTGTAACATATATGCAATACTGTCAGTTTTTATACATAGAAATCACACTACATTTACTACCGTTCAGATAACAGGATGCAGTATTTGGAATACACAGAAACTCGTACTTCTCTGGAACATAACTAATAATGACGTATACGTTGCTCTGTCCCTGTGAAATCACGTAAATTATCAGAGCAAGTGGAAACTATGTCACATAATGCGTTGGATCCATCTACTGTGTTTGTACGTCAGGGTTCCTGCTCATCGGTGGTGTGGACAACTTCTTGAATCAGACATTTATCAGATTGGTTGAAATTTTCCCATTTGGATGTAGAATGACGAGGAGCAACTGTGTCCCAGCGGTCGTCAGTAAGACTTAGGTGAGCGAATTGGTGAATACAATCCAATAAATCCACTTCTTCCACCATCCGGTCGAATCTGATTTCGTGAACATATTTTCGAAAAAGAACGGAACCAGGTCGTATCTGACGTTGATCTGGGTTTAAACGTGAACAACCCCTCATGTAGAGCAGCAGTGGTCGCGTAACAGGAAAAGGCCTGATAAAATTCAAGAAATCGGGTAGCATGATCTCTCATTTTGCAGTAGGTAAGCCTTGCGACCTTAAGGGAAGTGTGATTGAACGTCAGGGGCTGCCGTTGAGACGCTCGACATGTCCGTTTGTTCGTGATTGTAAGTAGTAGTAGGACTAAAAGTTATGTCCTTTTTTAGAGGAAATGTATCAAGATCCGCCGATTAGAAAGATGTTCTTATATCGCTCTGTATGTCGGGCGGCGTTCCGAAGATAGAACACAACTGTCATAGACACTACACGTTTGTTCGTGAGATCGTGTCGAAATCATATGTTTCCAGTAAAAAATCCTCTCTCATAGACTGTTCCGCTTTTGATGAATAACGGTTTCTGGGAGTATCACTAAACTATAGTAAACTGTTGCGAGTTCTGAGCAATTACCTGAATATTTGCCATCTTCCACGTCATGTAAATCAAGAATTATTTATAGTGATTTATGTGAGGATCCGTTTGTGCAATTATCTACCTATTTTACTCCATATTCTACTAAAACACCTGTGATCCATGTGGAACCCTTGAGTAACACCAAAATGTAATATGCGTCTAATCAAGAGCCAACACATAAGTGGATGATCCACCCACGCGATCAGTTGCAGTCATACAGAAGACGATTATAAGTGTATACTGTCCAAAGCCACAGAAAATTCGGCTGATTCGAGAATTTTGATCGGATCAATAAAAAGAATAGGTTTACAACATATCAGATTTGATATAAACAGTTTAAACACAAATCTCTTCCATTGGCTTACATGAAACGGAACATTTTAGCTTAATTCACAACCAGAGGTTTCTAGATATTCTGCCTTAATGCTTTAGTAGTTCCTGCTTTGAAACCTATATACAACTAGTTAGTACAATCTCGCTCCGCTTCATTGTAAAGAAAAATAATTGAACATTCTAGTGGTATTGTGCTACTCGACAATTAAGTTTTCCACTGTTTTGGCACAAAAAGAGAAATCAAAGTTGACGACCACCGCAAATCTGTCACAAAATGATGCTCCGCTTACAATGATATGTTTCTAGCCAGCAATCGTGTGCAGTTGCACGTGGTTAAGTATATAGCTTTAATAATATGGTAAAGGGTAAACGGAGGTATTCGTTCAGAAAAAAGCTCATTACTAGTTATAACATATACACACGCTTCTCGTTCCAGCTGGTGCTACATGTTGCTCGCTGAATGTGTTTCAGTTGATGATTCGTTAACCTGCACGACGCACCTTCACTGTTCAATTTGAATACGTCCCATAGTTGACACTAGCTGTGGCATTTTAATGAGCATTGTAGTCCACCCGTCACAGAAAGACTGGCTTGACTAGCATTTCCTGCTTGTTGAAGCTTGCTGGTATTGCATCCATTTTCGTTACCGGTAATAGAACTACACTTCGAGCTGTCTTGAGGCAACTGCAATTACTGTTGTGCTGGTCAGTATCTTTTTCTTTAAATAAATTCATCAGGGGTCTACTAGAATCTACGCAGTAAAAAGTGTAGCATATTTTTGCATCACAAAATATGTGTTCCTGCATTACAGACCATATCAATACAGGGATAGCTGTTGCCAGTTAAATGACGTGTATTCAGCCCGAAGTTATAAGTGCAAGTATTACCTAACGATCTCAAAGCTTAAGCTTGTAACAAGTGTTGAAATAAATATCTGGTCAGAGAACAAGCATGCAAAACAAGGAATGGCTGAAATTTTGTTCCGAAATCGCGAATGTAGGTTTCCAAAATCTTCTGCCTCCCATTTTGTTCCCCAGTTCACTTGCAGTTGCAGTGACGTTAACATGGGCAGAACAGATCGACAACTATCTCAGCGAGTCGCTGAACACACTCCGAAATGGTTGAAACAACAGACGACGCACCAGCCTCAACTTGTTGCACGGACGGCTCGAAACCCAACGTCATCGATTGCTAAACATCTCATGACAACAGGTCACCAAGTTGACCCATCAAACTCATTCAGGATACTGTTGCGCAGTCGAAACCCGAGGCTATTAACTTTTTGTGAAGCGTCGCTCACCCGAACTTATCAGCCGACGTCTTGTGCACAAAAGTGGTTGAGGCAACTTATCGGGTTGTCATGGTCGTGATTACATAATACTTAGTGTGCTTGTAGGCGTGTCTAATCTCTGTCTGTCCTTATCTGTGTGATGTATATAACTTGCACGTTTTACGTGTGCGACTGATCAGAGTAAATGAAATGTTAGCATTTCGCAATATATGCCTTCTTTCTGCTCCGATGAAGTGGTTAAAGAGAATTCAGTGCTTTAAAATTAAATTAATTAGGCCTCGTCAGTTGAACTGCGCAGAATTGAGGATGTGTTATTCCAGTGACTTCGCCATCTCTGATGTTGTCATTGGACGAGGCTCAATCAGTCAAAATTACACGTCTTATTCAAGGCGAAAAAGTGCAAGAGAACAGTGTACCTGCGGATGGGAAACGTGGAAAAATGGAGCAAAACTTACTGCTAATGCTGCAGGAAAGAAACTACAAATCCCAATTTTTCCATCATACATTGCAGGTAAACTATTACATGACAAGGTGATGACATGAGATAACACAAAGTCTAAACTTTAGGGAGTTTAAGCTCATTCTGAGCAGTGATAGAGGGTAGGCCGTAGTACGAAGAGCGGTTATGACATTCTTAAACAAAAGTTGGGAGGTTAGAAGCAAATCAGTTAGTCGAGCTTATTATACCATCTCGTAAATTTCAAAGAGATGCTAACGCATGGTACAATGGAAATGGAATGTGGTAACTGAAAAGGAAAATCGTCGAACAGACGAAAGAAAATGAATGGATCGTACATTGATTAAAGTCTAAATCGAATTAGAAGTGGGAATAATTTACTCCATTCTAACGCATAGATAAAGTTCAGTCATAACGCCATGGAGAAAAAACACCGATGTCCTAATGTATTAATAATACAAACATTATCATGACTAGTGAACTTGTAACCATCATCCAATAATCGCAATTTCAGTGCTCATTCTAAAGAAGACGTAGTATAATCCTCGTTAACAATGTATTGTAACGTGCGATCGAAACTAGTAAGCACCTACGGATTGAATCTGGAGTGGTAGTTCCGATACGGTTGTTCTGCTCACTTTTCAGACCGCTAAATCAACGTCGTGCACGAAAACCCTGAGTTGACGGACGATTAGACAAGCAAAGAGGGCAACTGTATTTGAACGCAACCCAGTCATAACCCTGTATCATTGTCCCTTTTGGTTATTCCAGTACTGCTGCGTTCTGCGTAATATATCTTTGGACAAAATCCCTGTCTGCTTATCTGATTACATGTTTTAATATACAGATTCATGAAAAGTGGACGGTAACTGGCAAGGTCGTATGCAATAAAACCGGAGGCCACGCGATTCAAAATTAGTCTACTCAGAACTTACAAATCTGCTGATGTGTCGATCAATGACTCACATGTGTAGATAACTTGAACCAACAGTTCCATTTCTCGGATAATCAACTTTATACCGTTCCAAGAAACGTTTGCATCACATTTTGAACATGTTTACACAGAACTAACTATAAACGGCTTTAAAGAGAAAAACTTAAATTTTGAAGATTGCTTTCATTTGTAGTAAATACAGAACAAATTCATTTTACACAGAACTCACGCATGCGTGAATTTGAACAGGAAACAAACGAAATCAGTTATTCCGATGGTTCCGAGATGTGCGCGCCTGACTGATTAAGATGCAGTCGTGCAACAAGTCCCAATGCCGTCTGAGCAACTTGTGCTCAAATCTGCAAACGATTACGAATTACCATGCAACGCTTGAGTGCATGAGAAAATTGCCAGTCAGTTATTTCCACATTGTTGTTATTCAAAATGACATTTTTCTACAACAGTGGCAGTTCATTTGTAATGTCACTTATGTTTCAGTTAAGACAAAATTCTGAACAATGTTCTAGTTTGTTAGTGTCTCTCCGCTGATGGAGTACTGTAAGCGTTTAAACAGACAATATTGACTACAAATATCTATTCGAAAGGTCTGACAGAACACAGCTTTATTCTGAATGTTCCAAATATTACTGTAGATAGTAAACACCATGCTGATAAACTTCGATGAGCTCAACTTTATTTTTCACACAAACTGAGCACAAGTTAACAAGGAAATACTAGGCATCTATTAGACGTGTTGTTCTATTGTTGTTTCCGTATGAGTATGCAACATATAACAGTTCCAAAGTGCCTTGAATAAAAGCTTCCGGCCATGAATTTGGAAAAGAGCCAGTAGTAGATGACGACGGTAACAGCAAGGTAATATCAACTTTTGTTGTAATATCGTTAGTTACGCGTCCTTATTAATGAAACAATTAGTGTTATTCACGATTATGCCACTACGCGCAGTCTGTATTTGGGAATTCATCCGGACAATATATTCGAAGTACTTCATTGTTGTATTCGTACGGAGACATTTTTTGGACGGAGTTTATTACACACAAGTAGACAAAGTCACGAAGGGCAACCCAATAGGCCGTATGAAAGCAGGTATACCCATGGGTTAATTACAGACGTACGCGTTACACAAAACCCAACAGCTCCCGTTTTATAAAAGTGTTAAGGGCATATTTATTTTATTGCATCCAAAGATGAAATGTTTTGAATACATGCTGAGATAAACTCCTTAAACATAGCTAGCAAACACATGTTTGAAACTGGTGCAAGCGAACAGATTCTTTTATTGGATATCCTGTTGAATAGGAAAGCAGTTAGCGCGTTAGCTAGGCGTAGACACCACAGACACACCTAGTTGGGTTAGCATACTCATTTCAAGAGGTTCCCGCCCGTGTCTTACAAATATACACTATTAAGTGGAAGGTGTTTGACGGATTGGAACAGGATAAACAATCATCACAATTATACTATCATTGTATACTATCAACTGCAGAGGCCACCGCAATTTGCCTCTACTCACCACCACTGTACGCTCAAAAAGGGCTGGTCAAAACGTTTAAACCTTCCACGGCCGTGTACGCAAACCCAAAATAGAATGATCGCATAGATGTGACGTATCTCTCGCAAATTTCGTAAAACTCACGTAGTCAATGTTATGTAACTAAGTCTCATGACTCAAACCAGAAAGAAACTGTTGACTGACATCTTTCACTTCAGTGATACGTTATTTACCACCCCCATCGAACCCATATAAATGTGTTGTATTTAGCCTGATGATGAAACACCGAAAACGAGCTTGTTTGCTACGCGTTTCTTCTCATGACTAAACAAGTAACACTGTTAGATATTGATTACCGTCCAAGTTCAAAAGCGGCTACCACAATCGAAACACAAGAGCAAGTCTACTACCACTCATTTGATGGGATAATATATCTGGTCCCCTCAGATGACGATCTGTGTCAGACATCAAGGGAAAGTATAACACCGCAAAAGGTACACCTGTTGATGAGACGACACTGGTGTCATCGTCGTCAAGGCAGGACCCAATTCTAACACCTCTTCCCATGGAAACAGATAGGTTTGCCATACGTCATGGCAACTGGGAACACGTATCAATGAACTTATTCCCAGAAGGTCGAATGACGGCAAACATGAGTTCGCATTATGCCGGTCACTGGAAACAAACCGTGTGCAACTCCGGTCTTTCAAATAAAGTACCGTTCAAAATCAGTCGTATCAGAGGTGTTCTTTTTGTGTAGAAATAATTGATCACCTCCCTGTCATTATCCCGACAAGCCCTAGTTTCTTTTGCTTTACCTCCTAATGGTGCTTTCTACACTTATCTATGTATCAACTGGATATCAACCTAAGTGTTCAGTTTGGCTTGTGCCCTATAACGTTCAGCACGTAGTTCACTTTTACCATATAAACTCTGACCCGTATTTCTTAAAATTCTCACAACTATACCAACATTGTTGACAAATAATATCATCATGCCACAGTGTCCACAATGTCAGTGATATGTCAGTGACAAACCTATTGTCTCCATCTCTTGTTGCTAAATCCACCCACAATAAATTGCACGTTGCAACAACTAATGAATAGCAGACGAAAAGTCTTTGTACAAAGTGTTCTATCGCTCGTTTTTCTTAAATTTCATCATAAGTTATACCTTTTGACCAACATCAACCAATGAAAACTAAAAAGATGACTTGAAATTGTGATAACCTTTGCCATACCATACACTTGTCACTTGACTAACTTCAAGTTGTCTGACGTATAAATCGTACTTCAAGCAAGTCCACTATTCTTTCGAAAATAGAGTTCAAACGGCATATTTTGAAAGAGTTAACTCGACCAGTAGACATGCCTTACGCTCTTGCTGGTACTATCCGGCAGCTCATATCCCAGAGGTTGTCTTCTAAACGTTTCTACTGTGCTGAGAATAAAACAGCGCACTTCATGTCAACAGTCACACGTTGAACGCTGTCAGATTTTCACATCACAAATTGAGATTGCCTAAAGAACATTGGAGGGGACAAAGTAAATGTTTTGTTAACTCTGATTCATTAGATCACGGACAGAACTTTTCGGTCACCTGAAGAACTCGAATTTCGTTTAAGCTGTCCAGTAAGTTAGATGGCTACTGGAAATTAACCCACCATCTTGACCAGTATAAACGAAACAAAGAAAGTGGTTTACTTACAGTTTTTACATATCACATACTGTACAGATTTTGCACGTGTTAGGACCATTAAGGTGTGTAGATGTTTGTCACGAACGGCTTCAGTGTTGATAGGAGTGAGGAGGTGGTGATCAAATATGGATGGCATCTGGCTTATGTAACCTATAGTGGTTTTCACTTAGTATACTATATAGGTGTGCGTAGATGAACCCAAAGAATTGATAGAATGACACACATATCTAGGTGTTGTTAACTTGCAAGCTTTATATGCATCCATTACAGGAACTGTACAATGAAAGTCTTGGTAAAACAAATGAGAAAGGGTGTTGATAGTGGTTGATGAACAGAATACACCTTTGCTTTTTGGCAAACAGAATGAGGTTGATTCTTACTACAGCTTTGAAGCTGACTCCAACTACACCGTGTTCTGTTCTTTTATTCTATTCTATCACTGCACTTAGTTAATTGTGACGTTCCTACTAGTCTTAAGTGATTTTGTGAACGTTGCAAAGAATCTGTTTAGCGAAAGTTCTCCTACATTTGCAAACATGTAACGAGAGTTGCCGCGATAGAATTTTAAGACAGGAAACATTTATTTACGGCTATCAAATGCCTATCTATACGGTTAAATGATACTGTTTATCCTTCTGTGATTAATGAGCTTTACTGTTAGACTAAAGTTATTTTGGGTTACTGGTGAAATGAGGTTATTTGGAGCAAAGAATAATGCGTTGAATGTTTAGTGAAACTGTGACCGCTCGAATAATGTGGAGACAGAAGTCAACAGCAGCTGACTGCTTAATTTCCACTGCATATCATCAGACCTGGAACGCAGTCCTCATCTTTGTACTGAAGAATTTACTGCGTATAGTGAGCACAGTTTGCCATACCACACACAAAAGTTTGGCGAAGTCCGTTCCTCGTTCAGTCTGTCACGGTTATCCGAGCTAAAGGAAATGTGCTTACAGAGTTCACCGAAAACAGCGCATGCGGCACTACGTGTTATATCCAGTATCAATTTGAATGACCAATAGAAATTGGCATGTGAGAGTAGGGTTTCTGGCCGACATCATTTAGTCAAATGGTGAGCAATCATGAAGAGGAACTCGTTGCATCAAGCAAGCAAAGCAGGGCCTTCCGCTGAAAAAATCCATGCTGGAAGTAAGGCCACTAAGTAAGTTGATAATGTGTTCCAGTGCACACGTATTAGCGGACAGTATTTAGGATAAGACAAACGTATGACATAATTCTGAACTGTGTAACCAAATCAAAACTATGTTCAGTTCACTAACATAACTGCAAAAAAGGGAAAAGTTGTAGACTACCGTGATCTGAATTGGTGAATTCGAGTGCGGTTTGTCTATAAGATGATGGGACGCACTGGTGGAACTAGGATAGAATGAAGAATACACACATAGCCGCGTTAGTTGGCTAATGTTTAATGTATCTGTCGTTACTTTGATGACGATGTGTTGTGGGTAGGTCAATGACCTACTAAACTTAAACGACTAGAATATTCGCAGCCTCATTTGTTACAACGTCACAGGGTCACATCGCCAGTATCCGTGAGTTTTAGCCACGGATACTCTAACGTACATACAAATACAGCAGACTTACCTATTTCCCGTGGCGATCTGAAACTGTTGACCATGTCTTTCTGTTAATAATTAGGCGGCTGTCATTCCTGGATAGCACCAGCCATAATGGTCTGGTGACTTCCTCTAGGGTTGGTCATGAGGATGTCTTTGAAAGCATTAACAGTGATGGTTCAATTTTTAGGAGCTAAAGCGACAGCTGGTAGGATATATTGGTTGTTTGTGTTGAAGAGGTTGTTTAACCTCGGCTGTCTACGTCTGTTTCTTATCCCACTTGTTCTGAACAGCAGCAGGACTTGAATGTGCAACTCTTATTCCATTATACCGGCGTATATTGTCTGGTGTATACAGCGCAAGCGACACAAGTGATATGAGTCGATAAAACGTTTTTCAAGAGGAAGTGGTACATAGTTGGTTGAGTAAAGTACCTCACCGGTGATCAGATGAATTAGTTGGCTGATTGCCTATCTAACCGACTGAGAGGAATGCCCTGTCATGTCATCATCTTCGTAGACTTCGCTTTGACGCTGTTATGGTCCCGGATACATGTTTTAATTAAGTGTACATTTGGGTGATCGAATAAGTGGAGCCTTTTTAGCTGTATTTTAGTTTGTA
Organism: Paragonimus heterotremus; assembly: GCA_013368495.1. NCBI lineage: Eukaryota > Metazoa > Platyhelminthes > Trematoda > Plagiorchiida > Troglotrematidae > Paragonimus > Paragonimus heterotremus. The sequence goes on along the minus strand of LUCH01000193.1, from coordinate 136,912 downwards.
GGGGTTGCAGTTTATAGCATGAGATTTCTGAAGCTTTTCTTTGTTTTGCACGAGTAAATAAAGTACGACAAGTTGCACTGACCTGGAGTGAAACTGTTAGCGTTCATATATCGACCTATTTTGCCCATCCTCAGTGATCTCCAGTTTATCATACTGATGGCATTCGGTATAGTTTATTGCGTTCCGCGTTGATCTAAAAATGATATATTTGGATACAACTGACATCAGTGAGTTTTAACACTGCATATTCTCCTCAGAACAAACAACTACCTAGTGGCAATGTAGAGAAATATTCTCGGGGTGGACTACAAGAATGTTTTACATACAGAAATCATCTCTTCGTTGTTAAAATTCTCTCATCTTGTTAACAAACGACGAAAGCTGCCGTTCACGGAGGCCGTTACTATTCACTGATGACAGCCTATTTTTCGTGAACAGGAAGACACGGTAGTAATAATGAATTTGTCAATATAACTGAGCAATTTCTATGTTCCGAATGTATAACGTCTTACATTCTTTGTTCATCAGTTATGCAATAATTAAATCTGTCCCGCAGTGTGCATTTTGTGATAACTGACAAAAGTCAATCAACAGCACAAGCATTAAATCGACTGATGGTGACTCCTGTTTTCAAATTCGTTTCAGGAAACAACCACTATCATTGTTGATGACCATCTACCTGTTGGCATACTTTAACATAACTTTGTACTACAAACATTTTTAGACTATTCTACATCAAAAGTTTCACATATTCTCTTTGACTATCATGACATTTTCGTTTACACTAGTTGAACATCATTATGGCGAAGGAATGCTCATTCCTTCAAAAATGTCTTACCTGTACCTTTTCTCAATAAGTCATTTGACTAGGTTTTCATAGTTGTCGGAGTCCAATAGCAGCCCTTTTCTAATGGCAGGTACGATTCACTGGTCCAGTTAAGTGAAGGCACGTCTCAATGAGCCTTCACTGATTACGAAAGGAATGAATTCTACATAGAAGCAGTACGGATGTTAGAAAGATGTCACCAAATTTGACAAATTAACTTTGCAGTATGTGTTCACTGGTTATTAGTGACACAAATATAATATATCAGTGTGAAAACGTTCGAAAAATAGTCAAGACGAGTTTGGAGTTGTGCAAATGTGTGTAGTAAGTCGGAGCTATGTGGTAAGTATGAAGCCCATGTTCTAATACCCAGTGTGAGAAAACGGGAAACAGAACTAACCGAGGAACACAGATATTCATTTAGTTATACGGTCAGTTTATTTGACTTCAACAGTGTGTAAAAAATTGAAACTCATTGCGATACACAATTGAACCACCGCTGATTATTGAAATGTGTGAAATAATCTAGGTGTTTACGCATTCTGAACAAAACCTGCGCTAGGGAAACTGTACTTTTGGTTGGTCTTGTCTCTTGAGCTCATACATGGCAGCACGTCGAATTAATCATGGTTGAACTCAAGAGTGTACGTTTATGCGGTTATACTGCACGTTAAACACGTGTAACTATTTTTCTGCCTTTGTGGTGAATTGTGTACATGGTACTTACCCCATTCCTAACAAATTCGTAAAAACACTTTGTATTTTACAGCAAAGTTTGCAACGGTAGGTCATACGTTACTAGCTGTTACCGTCTAACTGACTGACGTCATTTGTTATCGATTCTCCATTATTTACAGCGGTTGTGTTTCACGAAATTTCCATAATATTGTGTAATCGACCAAGACTTATTCGTAAGCACATCTACGGATTTAAGTTCAGTAATAAATCATAAACCTCATCACAAACAGACTTGGATGTGATTTGACGGCTTAGGCATTTCGATAACTTAGTGAGCTAAAATGAACCGTGTGGTGACCCCACCGACAAATCACTCATCCAGGGTAGGACAATAGGTACAGATCCGACAGACCACAGCCTCCTGCTCCTCCATGTTGCAGGCTGGAAGAAGTTTACATCATTTTCTAAAAATATACCAGTTCTGTTACACTGCCAATCAACCGCTGACTCGTGCTGCAAGCTTTTAAGCCTTAGGCATGGGTTCATAACCCTTCCCCTGTCTAGGTCTGGGCGTCCTGGCAGTATCTTAGCCCACACACAACCGTGAGTAATCAGAACACTGTTAATTTCATACTGCATCGGTTGTCTTGCAGTATAAACCGGGTCGCCTTATCTGCTGCATACAGCAGGATGGATAGGCGAAAACGTGCTATTGTTGATCCCTCCCCTACTGTCCTATGATATTTAGATCTCACGAACCCCCCCCCCCGGATCCCATTCCTGGTGAGTATTCTGCAGGTCACACAACAAATCTAGCTAGGCATAGCAACATTGTGTCGATAAGTCCCATACATTGCCATCCAGTCTCAAACCTCCCCCATCCCTTGCTTAGATCTAGAATGTGAATAAATATAGGTGATTTCAACGTTCGCATCCTAAAGCAGACAGGCAGCAAGCCGCACTCGCACGAATGTTAGATTTGTTGCATGTCAATTTCTGCTGTATATCGGGGATTAGAATCCAGGACAGTGGTTAACGCATGGAACTAATAACACCTGGATTGTCTACTCGATACTAGTTATACATTCCGGATGATTCCACAGCCGCCGCTAAAGGTCAGGCTGGAGTATATATGGTCCTCAGCACGACAGTCGCAGCCACATTGGTAGACCGGATTCCTGTTAACAGTAAACGTTGCATAGTCCGCTTGGCAGGTTCACTTAAGGCCAACTTTGGAAATATTTCCATTGTGCCTGCTCATGCTCGAAGTGACTGTACTGGCATCGTTGTCAAGTACGCCTTCTATTCTGACCTGACCGCTCTCGTTCGATCGACACGTGACTCTGACATAGTCATTCTGTCCCTAGATAGGAGCGCTCTAGTCGGCCGCCTTGGTGAGACCGAGTGTTGTGTAGATGAGAGGTTTCCGATAGCACGACACTGCTCGGATAACGGCGAATGGTTTTTGCAGATGTGTGGTGAGCATAAGTTGGTTTTATCTAGTGCTAGCTTTAGGCATTGTGCACGTCACTGCTAAATTGATGCCCACCTTCTTGGAATCAGGCTTAGACTCAGATATACCGCATAGCTGTTAGTTAAAGGTGACTGGGTTCTATTCAGGACTGTTGTTCTTACTGAAGCATACACATCGTTTCGCACCATCACTTAGTACGCTGTTGTTTTGTTCTTACTTTTACTGGGCAACGACCCACACTGACAACAATGGCTGGCTGTTGAGAGACTGGGTATACTATTGGTAAATCATAGGTACCAAACTAGTAAGGAGAGCTGGTTCAGTTGTTCTCAAACTGAAGATCCTAATAGCTGCTGGACACAAATCGCATAGGCTATTCAGAAAGCAGGTAATGTAGCATGCGGCACAGGGGTACATAGGTTGAACAGATATTAGACCACAGAAAAATCTCTGATGTTGTTAAAAGTCAGACGGAACATTTCTTCTAGCAGTACGTATAGCAAGCCTGGGAAAGATATCCGTGGGAAACTGAAACGATTCGAATTGCCCCATGAGTTCATCAGAAGTGAAAAGTTGTTTTGGCGAACATTCTGTTTTCGGTTATTCATCATCGGGCCAATTACATAACATTTTATATCATCATGGTTGTCAAGCAAGCAAAATCAAAGGCAATTAGTCATGCAATTACATCACGCGGTTGTAAATTGGAGGGCAATTAGGTGACAAAGTTGACCTCCGGTGATATCGAGTCGGTAACGGGCGGCCATGGTAACCGTAGGGTCTGTATAAATTTCCTCTGAGCGCACAACTGTGGATTGCGCAACCGAATTCCGATCGCTTCCGTGGTGGCCAGAATACGAAATTTGACTTCTCTGGATTGACGACTGGGCAAGCGGTAAATGGGCCGGAAAGCTACTTCTGGTGAGACTTGATGGTCTGAGTCAACATGGTGCGCCAGAATTGCACTCGAAATGGACTTCACCTCGCCCTTAGTCAACCATGTGGGGTGGTTCCCACGTATCCTCTGAGAAAGGCGCCTGGTTGTGCGACCGACGTAACCTGCTCCACAGGAGCATGTGAAAGAGTAAACACAAAATCAGGTCACACATTTAGGCAGCGTATCTTTGAGTTGGTCGGATCTGAACGAGATTCGAAGTTGTGCAGCACTTTAGGTCTTTTCAATTGCGTTACTTATTCTTCGAGTCATCAATTCAGCCAACGCTTGCCCTTGTAGTCTAGCGTCATATAAACCAACTTCTTTTCCGTAGATGGGAGCTTAACTCTCGGTTCTGTCAGGTTCATATGTCTACCTACGAAGTTCACAGGATAAGCGTTCTCTGAAAATGTCCGTCGTAAAAACACCATTTCCGCATCAATCATGTCATCAGTACATAGCTCAAAGCTCTGCGAACGAGGTTTCTTTTCTGTTTCAGGGGTACGTAACTGAAGAAGTGAGTATACTGGCCGTTCCAAGTCTCTTTTTGTGAACACTTCTCTGAATTGAACCGTCTGTACGACGGTTCAGTGTTACATCCAAAAAGGATATTCGTCCATCTTTCTCGGCCTCAAGTGTGAAGTTAAGATTAGGGTGTGCTGTGTTCGCCTAACCAAGTAAGCTATTCGCATCCGCAGTTTCGTCAATTGCACAGATTATATCAACCACGTACCTCTTGTATAAAGTGCAATTGTCAATAAACTCACGAAGCATAGTCCTTTCTAAACTGAAACCTGGCCTAAACGCTGATATTGAAGCTTGGTTAATAGGAAAAATTGAAGAAATAGAAACTGATTTTGCTTCAGGGAACATCGGCAAACTCTTTAGGCTTACCCATGCTACTGGTCCCAGTCGACTGTCTGTTAATTAAGCTGTCGGTGAGAAACATTGCACACTTATCTACAATAGGTCCTGAAGGTTAGAGCGCTGGGCGGAACCATATGAGGGTCAATTTTGCCAGCCTCCTGCTTTTACTGTGTTACCGCCACAAAATTTTAATGCAGCACCCTAGGCAGCAGATTCAGAACCACTCACTGAAACTAAGGTCCGCAACTTTATTTCGGTTCTTAAATGTAATAGGGCTGCCGGCCCAGATGATCTCGTAAAGGCGCTCATCAAAGAAGGCAGAGAGACACTAGTGGGGGCTTTGACTGAGTTGTTACAACTTATGTCGACGACGGAGACCATCCCTCCGTGTTGGAGTTACATGGTAATAGTTCCTGTATTCAAGAAATTGGTCAGGGGCTCTTACTAATTCATAGGAGAATTGGTTTGACTGTACTCGTCACTAGGTTTATGCCATCCAGTATACCTCGTCGACTCTAAATGGCTCGGGAGGTAAACAGTGAAGAAGTGACATGGTTTCGCCCTAGGTGGGAATGTATAGATCACACGTGTACTCTTCGTCAAATTGTGGAGTATGGTCATGTGTATCGCCGACCAGCAGTCGTGGTATTTCTCGACTATAAAGGTGCGTTCGATTCAGTGGATCGCTCAAACGCAGGGGTGTACCGACCAAATATATGAATTTATTGACGGCGCTTTATTCCCACACTTCAGCTCAGGATTTCTAAGAAGTCCTAATCACGGGGTTATCGATTGAAGTTAACAGACAGTAACTGTGTCTCCATTTCGAGACGATCGAGCAACCTGATCATTACTCACAAGCTAAGATGTTGAGCGTTTACATACGATAATTCGGTCATGCCTAATGTGAGGTCAGTGACGCAGTGGTCAACACGGTTGTCTCTTGAAAACACAGCCGGAGTTTTATTCCCAGGCATGGCGATGATATGCATTACTGACCAGCTATAATGAGAGCGAAATTCGAGTATAGTGCTTCGTTTCGGAAGAGGCCGACTGGAATAGGAATGTGGCAGCTGCGATGGTTTGTGTGTGATATTCAGTCTTATTTTCACTTATAGATCAGTTATTTGTGTGCAAGGTGTAGGTACCATGAGGTTGAATGTTTTAATATCAACTAAGCTGTTTACAGTATTTACGTCAATTCCCCTTTCTCTTCTTTTTTCTCCTCTCTTTCTGTATAGGATTTTCTTTAATTAATGGTTGTGTGGTAGTTGGGCATCACTTCAAACTACTGATATATTGCTATGGTGCTGACGAATACCTACCATGACTGAGTTGCGTCGGCTTTGAGAAGTACAACGACAGGATTTAGGTGAGATGAACTACCTTATCTACCTTGGAGGATCGGTGATGCCATTCGTACGGCGAATCATGATTAGTTCAAGTTGACAATCAACCAAACGAGTTGACTTCTGCTAAGTACTAGATAGAGTGATGAGTTACTTAGGAGTCAGTAGAGATTTGGGGTGAAGTGGTGTTAAGCAAACATTGGGTCAAACATTGCCTCCCTCCTTAACATCTCTGGAGGCCAAACTCTGAACCACCGACTGTCAGCCATACCAAATCCATGGAGGCACACAATCTGCCAACTGACCTCCTAAACAACAATGTCCTATCGACAACAAAACACATCTGAAACATCAGGTTCCCTGTAATCACCTCATCAAAAAGGAAAAAATATTTTGATATGTGTCAACATTTCATTTAATCCCGTTACTCACAAACGTTATGGCTCTCCGGGAAGCAATGCTCATCCAAACTTACCAGCTGACGCTATGTGCTCAACAGTTGTTGAGGTAATTTATCGGGTTGCTATGGTCGTTATTACTTAATACTATGTGTGATAGCAGACATGTCTAGTCCCTGGTTGTCCCTATCTGCATGACGTATATAACTCGCATGTTTTACGTTCGTGATTGATGAGAGTAAATGAAATGTTAAAATAGCGCAATCTATGCCTTCATTTTGCTTTGATTGAACAAACACATTGACTAGGGGTATAAACATTAGTATTTCAGTCAAGCCCGGAATACTATATGTAATCTGACTGTTGTAATACGAAATGCCCAATTCCTTATACTATCAACACATTCAGTGTATTTCCAAACAAGCAGAGTCTTGCATTCTCTGAGTATCATATCAGTGTATACGTTGTAATGTTGACAGTACTACTGAAAGTATGTAATATTCTTTAATGGATAAGCAATGCTGGTGCTAGAGACGTTCACAGTTACGCTCATGAAGTGCACTCGCTTGCAATTCATATAACTGATTTAACAAGCTTTGTGAAACACATGTGTGAAGTGTTTCTGGTGCAAATTGAAAATGGCCAGTGTTCAAAACATCCAACAGTAGTATGTCAAAACATATTGTGCAGTGACACTTCAATCACATCTCGACGGTCAATTTCAAACAAAATAACACGCACATAAAATAGTGGAAGCAAGCAGCAAGGCGAAATCAATGTAATTCTATCTGAGACAGTCAGGTAGGGGGTGCAGTGAAAACAGGAATATACAGCGGAAACGTACTTCTTGATAATAAACATGAAATTAAGGTATAATAATAGAATTGCTGTGGGTCAGACGAATAAAACGATTTTAAAATATGGAAATTAAGGCTAGGAGATTTACGCAGGTAAATTTGAAGTGTTGAGAAATGACTGGAAAATCCAAATACACCAAACGGGATTTGAAAGAGGGTACACAGACCAACACTGATTATAAATAGCTTGAAATGAATTAGTGAAGAACAAAAGTCCATCAGTTGATAGACAGTATAAGGAATATACCAGTCTAAAGGATTCTGGTTTTGCAATAATAAGAAAATGTAATGGAGACGGCAGCACCTCCACCAGCAGCGGAAGAATAGTGAAGAACAAAACTCCATCAGTTGATAGACAGTATAAGGAATATGCCAGTCTAAAAGATTCTGGTTTTGCAAGAATAAGAAAATGTAATGGAGACGGCAGCATCTCTACCAGCAGCGGAAGAATAGTCGTCAACTGTTTCTGAACGCACGAATTGGGACTGAATCACTGTATTCAGACGACTTCCGCAATGTTAGGCACCAGCTTCAGTTTGAGTCTGGCAAATAATCAAAAGGCAGCCGTAGGATCCATTTAGTACCGGGCCTATAGATGATGTTTTTAAAGGTACTAACCGCATAATTCGCAGGACAATTCGACATCTGCTCGTTAATGCATATACCCAGATTCATGCAAGTTCTGCAGACACGCCTGTTTCCATAGATAGCCAAACGAGTTTGGACTATCGGTTTGGACGAAAAGAGTCACCGAGTCATTTCTGGGTGCAGTCGGAACAATAATAGTTTCTGTCACTTAGAACAGTGAGCTACGTTGTATGTTCCTCACTACTGTACTTAAATCAAAACATGCACTCGATATTGTGGAAGCGATCTTGCATTAATGTTCAGACCGGCAGAAATTCTATTGTGTTACACCAGTTCCATGTTAGAAATCAATGAGTACGCTCCAGTCGTATCTTTCCCTTTCCGCCCCGTTCATCTAACTGATTGTTCCAGACATGATTAGATTAGTTTTGCTTTGCTGTTTGCCCCCATTGTTTGTTGTACAGTTCAATTATGAGATAGTGACTTATGAGATGCGATCAAAATGTGATTGTGGAAAACACCTGGCGTAACATGGTTAGCCTTTTGTAGATTCATCGGTGGGGATCACCCTTTCAAGTTCAGACCCGTTTCCAATAAAGAGTGATTAGTGACCGTTGCAAACTTCTTTGAATGGCATCATCAACGAATGACCAGATACCGTCGCCATCGTATTGATGACTTCATAGTTTGTGTGAATAAATGCGTGCTCATTTGTCCGTCTCTAGTCTGCTGCAATCTGCGTGTTTTAGGTTTGCGACTAATGACAACAACAACAAAAATAACAAGAAAAAGTCAACCTATCGCAACATATACCTTTTCTTTGTCCAGGTGCGTCTATTTAACAGAAAACCAGTCCTAGTTTGTATATATCCATCAGATATGTTCAAACCTTCTTCAATTCACCGGGTTGACTTTCTCTGTTTGATTGTGTCTGGAATCAGATTTTCTACACAAGCATCTGATGAAATAATGTTTACGGCTGAACTTGAAAATATTTAATAACAGAGTGTAGGTTATCTTATGTTTACCTTTTTTCTCTGAATACTTTCTGTTTCAGCAAAACTAATGTGAATATTGACTGGTTAATGGGCTTCAGAAGAACAAGTGATAGTCATGAACCTGATAATGGGAGTCGGAAAATAGGTTTTTGTTTAATGCGTTATGCACGCTAACATTGCTAGAGTTAAGAGTATGTCGAGCATAAATTGGACAATTCATATCATCAAAAGCGTGAATGTCTGTGCCATCAACCATTGAGTGAGGACACACCATGACCTGTAGTTTTCAGATTGTGTTGCCGTTCTCTAAAATGGTCGGTCCTGACCATATCGGAGTATGTAGTTAACAGTTCATCTCTTCTCTGGTAGTTCCGTTTAGTTCTCCTAGAATTATTTTTGTGTAATACACTATTCTTACTTTCAGACGTTAATATTCACAGAGTCATTTTGTGTCAATTAAAGGCCCAAACATGGCTTCCTTTGCAGTCTCTGGAAAACTAGGCCATTACGTTCCTCCAACCGCTTAACTTGGCTCGCAGTGCTTCTTTCGGATCACTTTGCATCAATCATTACTACGTTCTACTCAAATGTTCACATCGTTCGTGGTATCATGCGAAAATCTCTCTCTTGGCTTTACTGCTACTTGTCAAGCTGGCGACCACCAGCACTTTTGTCGTTCGTTCTCAACACGTAACTATGTCGTTTCTTGGTAGTCGTAATAACAGGCTACATGCTAACAATCTCTTTGTGCACAAGGCGTTTTCTATTTGATTGTTAATACATTATATAAACTGAACATCACCCACGAATGATCACACCGCACGTATTTCCATAGACTTCCCAGTCAACCCCTTTCGAAAAGAAGTACTAGACTCGAGTTTCGCTCTCATCAGAGCTCGTCTGTAGTGCATATTCCTGCCACGGCTGGGACTAGAACACCGGCCATGCTTTCATGAGACAACCTTGGTGACCGCTGCGCTATTGATTTTACACTAGGCAAGACTGAATCATCACATGTAAACACCTAGTTACATTCGTTTTTGAATGCTGTTTGGATTACCCAATCACCTCGATAGTGGACATAGTTGCGAATGAAGCTCAGTTTTTATAAGGTTGAAATCCAACACTACTACATCTATATGATTCACATTTTTAAAAGAAAACTTCTGAGGAATGGTTGTTTGCTGGTTTCTAATGCAATCGGATAAAATCTAACGGATGGTGTCATAATAATTTACAATGAGTTTACCTTCGGATGTTTTGATCAGATCACCTGTGACATTCTTCAGAAAAATACAAGACTGGTGGTATGGTTTTCTTGAAGTATTATATTGATGACAAAATAGGCGACTGTAAACTTTTAATAACCAGTGGTAATTAGGCTAGTTGGTCACGCTCACTCCAACAGTCTGCCATACAATACCAGTAGTGAATATTCCTGGAAGTGTGATTTATGCAGTGATTCAGTCACCAACTGACAGAGTGGACTCCAAACAAACCATTTGAAGCGCAAAGGAAAAGAAAGGTGGAAGCGGCCACAGTGCTACCAGACACCGACGAGTATAGAATCCGAATGCAAACGAAAAGTGTTAGAAATGTTAAAAATTGTTGGTTACAGATGAACGTTGCGATACAGGATCTACTGTTTTCTAATAGCAAGTTGTCTGTCATAATCCGAGTGATGACGCGTATTGAACATGAGGGTGAAATAACCACATCGGTGCATTAAAGTTGTTGGTGTTGGTTTGTGGAACGTTAAAATGCATACGTAGCTTGTGATTAATTAAAAATGCAATCCTCAGTTCATATGATCATCGGTACACTGCTACTTTTCCGGTTGAGAATGATTAGTTATGTACGGTCGACTTCTGTTGCGACGAGGAGAGACCAGTGATAATAAACTTCATGAAGGAATTGCGAAGTTTTGCTCACAGCCAGGAAAAGGTTTAAATGATTTAGAAACGTGTACTTCACACTCAGTACTAGTAGGGGTCTGTCAGCTAGCGTAGAAAATCTTGCTCAGATGTACCCAATGTAAGGTTGCATAATCCACCCACTGATCGATATCATTTGACCGGAGTGATGCGTACAGTCGGCCAGCAAAACAACAGCAGCTTACAGATTAAAGCAAGGGATAATGCTAAGCTTGTTCGGAAAAGTATTACATTTTAATGGCTGAGTTTACTGTTGGCAGTCGTGCAAAATTATTGGTTTGTTGGAACGTTCATTCATTTATTAATATTTCTTAAGAGTGGTGTGTAAATTGAATTCGGGAAAATCTATGTCCACTTGCTAAGAGACAATTATGTGGAATTTAAATCCACTCATTTCTTGTGAATCCAGTAACCCGGTCACTGTCTGGGGTTTTTTGATTTTAATGGCCCCTATATACCAATTTGCTCTCTATAAGTATGTTGAGCGACAACATTTTCCCACACTTGTTCTGTACTCACTCTACTCAGTAAAATCATGATGTTCTTTTGTAATGATCACTTACATTCGCCGTGTACGTACTCACCTTCTGTGTGCTAGCACCGACGAGAGCTCTCTTGATCAAGCGGCTTGGTCTGAACAGTATTAGTCAATGGTATATATAAACTGTACATCAGGTGAAAAGACTCAGAGCAGTGAGCTAATAGGCAGTACCGGACACTGTGTGCGCCAAACAGTCACCAGTTACACTACTCATTTGATTGCTCAGACGACAGTCAGGATGGACATCACACCATTTTCGCAGTAATGGTTATTTACACGAAAGTTAACATTTGCATCACACAGTGCTTTTCAAGTTGGAATTAGTCACGTGCAAGCAATCAGCTTCGGTTGATGTAATATAATGAGCAGGCAGTCGTTTTCGTATGACGCAACACAATGGCAATCATTTGTGTTCTGGAAATCATAATTTGGCCTATCCAACAGTCAAACAATATCTCCAGATTTTGTGAGCAACTGTGAATCATGCGAGCCAGGAATGTAGTAACGAAACCTCGTACTCTTCAAAATGAGAATAAGCTGATTTACACGGTGTACTAGTCACCGTCAGTGTTACTGTTACCAGGAAGACCAACGTTTGGACATTTGAAGAATTCACATGTTCTGGCCCTACAAGTCTGGCAGCGAACAAACAATGACATTCTTATTTCGGGGAAACTGGGAATAGTTCTGTTACACTGCCACCCAGTCAATGGCATGCGGCACAGCATTTTGACTGAAGGTTATGGATGAGTGCCGTAACTGTTAATATCTCTGTGTGCATGTGTAGGATGTAGATACCTTCATACTGGATGACAATGTAGTTACCACGGTTTTTGCATTTAGATTTCCATCCTGACGTTTTTACACCTAATGATTCATTCTGTCTTCTAGGTTTTGCGGCAGTTACAGATAGACGCAAACCGGTGTTGTCGATTATCACAATGACTATAAAATTGTTGTCTGTAACCAGGTAAACGCTTGATAGATGCTCAATACGTTTACTATATATGTACCACAAAGTACAGACATATTCACCACTATTAGGATTTCACCTCTGGCAAACTCTTATCGACTGACACAGGGGATGTCAGCCTGCTAAGGCATGCCCGCCACTTGAAAAAAAACATATAGGTTAGTCTGTATTTTTGAGTTTCGATTGCCACAACTGTTCTTACGTATATATTATACGGTCCTTTACTCGTTCAATGCATAGAACTACAGCGATTTAAACTTTCGCGCATAATTTTGAATCGCATAGACAGGTAGCAAATATGGGCATAATCATAACGGTAATTTTCTAAGCACTGTATTGTCACCGACCAGTTAAAATCCAACAAAAGTTTCCGCATGTAAGGGAAGTGCATCAAAAGCATTTAAGAAATGTGTTGCTTAGAAAGTGAACTGTTTTAACATTACGACAAAACCGCAGTTTGTTGGAGCCGAGTCTAATGAACGTTTCAGTTGCAGAGTTGATTCAAATCTATGGCTTCGTTTCCATATAATCATTTCATTAAAATCCCCGCTTTTTGATACAGACTAGCACGCCTCTTCCTTTACCTGTGAATATTACTACCAACACTACATGGCTAATATATGCCAGAAATTCGACAGGTTTCGAATGGTATTAGACGAAATGTGTCACTGACGGCTATGACACCACTGTCACAACTTTAGTTATCCTCTTGTCAGGATACTGCCAGTTCCTTTAAAAGCTGTCACGTTTGCATATGTTAGTTCATCTAAGGTCATACAGATAAAGCATCCGTCTTTGATAGTAATGACTGAAAGCAACATTTTGGCATTAACACCAGCGAAAACCGCTAGGCGTGTTTGTGCAGGTACATTTCTGGAAGTTTCGTCCGCACGATAGAGGGTGGAACGATTATCTCAGTATATTCAGAAGTCACCGTGATCCCTAATCAGTGATGTATAAGCAGCAGTCAAACCATTCTTGCCGTTGGCTGTTGGACTACGTCGTCATTTGCCTTCCGTTGGACTTGTTGTGCTAAATTTCTATCCCCATGCCAGGTCGCTCCCAATGCATCTCAGCCACGATCTTATGAGCGATGATCTTCGTTTTCACTCTAGTACTTCTTGGTTCACCGCACAAATCTGACTGCCGGTTTCATTGTTGCATTTTTAAATTTATTGAATGTAGTTTGAAGATCTTTTTTTCACACATATATTTGGCTTTTCATTCTGTTCACGCAAAATATTAAAATCGAATTTCACAAGGAATTTTCATTCATACATGATCTATGTTGTTGTGTTTAGCCCAAGGCAACGTGTTTGTTTCGGAAAACGAGTTCGTGAAAAAATGTGTAGAAATTTTGGTAACCTTGCGCAAAGCATTCAAAAGAAAGATAGCAATTAGACATCTGCTGATTAAACGGCGAGGTAAAGTGTTTTGTTCTGTGTTACTTCCTAAAATCGATTGACACTCCACGGTGGATTGCCTGGTCACACTCACTGCAATATTCCTTCGATGGAAAACAGTGTTAACAGGACTAGTGACTGAGTGGCTGAAATCTGCAGATCTTTTCGAGTAGGGTCTCTGGTTCGAACCTCGATGAAATTGATTATAAGTAATGCAGCTAACTAACGACCTCATGGAATGTCGTCTTAAAAATGGGTGTCACGAACTACTATAAATTGCCATATGCTCAGCTGTTTGATACGCGCAAAACAAAGTTTTGTTGAGCAGCTTCTTTGCACATAATCATTCCATACCATAAGATTGCCATGGCTAAGGAAACGCCCTGAGTTCGTGGATTTTAGCGTAAACCAACCTACAAATTTTGAGCAAAACAACATCAGGTTTGCCCAGAATATGAAAGTTCCGAAATCAATAGCTGGCTGAAAAATTTCAAACTTTCATCATGTCTGTTTTCTCACTAATGTACATTTCATGTAAACCTTCATTCACTGTCTCATTCGATAAACAGAAGAGACAACGACAGTCTCGTTCATCATCATCTAATCACTGGCAAAATCAGTGTTGTATGGTGAGTTTCTTGGTGGTCCTTTCCACACACGTGTGCCTATATGCAGGTGTTCCACAGGCACACTGTTTTATACGCTTTGAAATATAAAATCCGTTCATAATATCTAACCTTGAAAAAAAAAGCCTAGCTTATCTCTTCTTTTTAAATCAAAAATATTTTTTGAAACTGGCCACCAACTGTTGCTAACCTCCACGTAATCTCACAAACTCTGATCATGTGTTGTAACCATGAAGAGGTCGGTCACAACAACTGGTCAATAAATCCGTTTGACTTGCTCATTCGGAGCATGAACATTTAGCTCTCTCATTCAAATGGGTTCATTAAAAGTCACCAGCTCTTTGTGGTGTTCTGTTCGTATTGAGCTAAAATGTCAATCAATATGTTTTCATCAAGAAATGAGAAAATTTTATCTGTGGTAGTGATGAAAAAATATAGCCGTTTGCTTTCATGAACGATAATAAACCAGGACAGCCGAATATACTATATATTACATGACGGATCTGAATATAGGAAATTATAATGTCGAGGAGAAGTTTATTAATTTTGGGATTATTCCATCTCTCTGAAAGTGACACTGCGCGATCCATTTCATCCTTGTTTATACTCATGCTTACGCATATTATTCAAGTACCCAATATTTGTTATGCAAAGGGATTGCGTGTAAATTCATGGTTAACCCTGACCAATGTGGGAAGATTGATCAGATATCGTTAAAGTTATTTTTTCACTAGCTTTCCTAAAGGCTTGAGTCAACAGCACAGTGTTGACATCGTATAAGCCTACACAGTCTCAACCAGTAACGTCTAAGTCTTTGATAATGAGTCAAAGGGTTTTGAACAGGTAAAAAGTTACCTCCCTTTTAGAGCACGTATTGCCTTTCGAGACCATAACTAATCGTGAGCTTCGTTTGCAGGCTACATTTAACATTCCAGCGACATTGTGTAGCCATGGGTTTGTCTGCTGTACCCAAATTGTTTAACGTCAACATCTCGCGATTTATATCTTCTATCGTTGGTTGTGAACTGGATCAAGGGAACCCAGTGTTTTAATGTGCTTCCTAAAAATCTGAAACGGAAGTTATGAAAGCGCTTTTTTGCCACTCGTACATTCAGGAGCATCACGCAGATGATAGGTTCCTAATCACGAAAATGAATTTTTATAATCAGTTTCTCTAGTTCCACCACTATGTAGTATATACTGTCCAGTCAGTATGAAAGGGGTTCGCTCTAAGTTTCTGGGGTGTCTTCTCAATGGTAACTTGCACCACAGATTCGCTGCATCTGTGTACTGCAAATAAAGTCAATCCTCAGACCGGCTGAGGTTCATTTCGTCATACTTAATTCATACATTTCTTCAGAGACATTTCCACTTGAAAGTTCGAGAAAGATTTGGTCAGACCACTTGATTCACATTCGCATGCCCACAGCACACGTCTGTTTGCCCGCAAAGAACGATATGTGGCACCCCAGGCTGATGGAAAGCTCCTGACCGTTATGTGACTTGAACTGACGTAACTGCAAACATAAGAGATTCTTGTTTGTAACATCAATTACATTCCTGCACAGTACTAACCAGCGCTAACGGTCTACCACTTCGGACAAAACAGGTGTTCTGATCAGTATAGATTTTACACGACTTGTGCTCCTTCGTTAACGTGGTGTCGAACATGACACTTCTGATAAGTGCCACTCAGGGTGACTGAAACGTAGAGTGTCGAAGCTCGCGGTTAACGGC
>LUCH01000193.1:100799-113543 GCA_013368495.1 Paragonimus heterotremus | reverse complement strand
TATGGAATTGATTGAACTATTAGCGCGTGAAGGGTCAGAACTGTGTGGCTGGTTCCTCCACTTGGTGTCGCTATACAAAGTGTATACAATTTGCTAATTTTACGTTGGTTACTGATGAGAGTAAATCGAAATGTTAACATCTCGTGATATATGTTTTCTCTCTGCTTTGACCAAACAAAGACGGTCAGTGTTGTGTGCGCAAAAATGATTGGTTTTTACCGTGCATCTCCCGTGATAGCGGTCTTTTGACCCAAAATTCACTCTGTTCATCTGTTCATACTAAGTATGCGGCTGATGAAATAAGTCAAAATACAAATGTAGCATTCGTTATCGACTGGTTCATCTGTCCAGATTGTGTAAAAACGTCAAAGTGCGGTACCTTCTTCACATCCCGTTTGTGGTTAATTAGCCTTGTAAATGTAATCACGCTGACAGCGTTAATCTTTTGTCTACATGGCCAGCGTAATGACATTAATGGGGAAGTAAATTTACGTACTTTTTTCTTATGCCACGTGGCAACAAATTTTCTAATGTGTTGCAGATGAAGTTTTCACGTTGTCGCGAAGGTGTAGATTATTAGTTTCGGTATATTCTTCGTGGAGAGATAAAAAATCGAACTCACTGTTGAGTTAACGCTATTGAAGAACTGTATTCTTACGGAGGAACGACTGTACTACCTTTTCTTGAAAGCTTATTGATTTCTCCCTCGCAAGATTAATACTTTAATAAGCTGTAAAATGTGTTTATGTCTACTCCATGCACCTCAGAGAAATCTTTGTAAGGTCTAGATATGTTTAATTATTACACCGTTCACTTTCCAGTGGTTGAGGCTAAGTTATTTACGGCCACATTCAACCCGAGGAAAGTACTTGAATTGCTTGCTGAGGTGAAAGTAGCAAGGTCTGTAAAACTCATGATCATTCAGCTGAACTCCAATAAACTTGGTGTTCCAAGACTTCAAATTACGTTAGTCGATGTATGTAGATTGGCGATACGTCTCGTAGGCAAACCCCACCTAGCGTCCCCGAATAAAATGCATTAAAATAGTCTGCGTTTCATAGGTGTCATGGAGATAGCTATGACCTACTTTCGTAGTTTTGCATTGTTTTTGACAAACCGTTATTTGTGAGGTTAGATTTCTTAAAAGTAATAGCCTACTATGCACTTAGACATTCTCCCACCTAAGTACTTTTAAATGACAATTAAGTTATTTTTGTTTGGTGCAAGAGAGTCAGTAGCAACAAATGATAGATGTAACAAACTTTGTTTTCACGGGTGTTTCCACGTTCATGAAAGAAATTAATGTTGTTGCCATAGTTGTTGATATACGTTCATCGGTGCAAACAGTTGGTTGTAGCTTTCTCCCAATTTTTCAGCCATAGGCTTGTTTATATAAGCAGTGCGATGCGACAGTCAAATGGATTGTTCGTCTAATGACGTAGAGACATATTCATATATTGTTACCCAAGAAAACACCACATGACCTACGCCTCCATATTATTTGTTTCAGGCTGTTTAAGGAGACTTTTGCTTGACACCTAAGAATGCTAACTAAAAACTTGTCTTATTCAGCACAATATGGAGGTTTAGCTTTGTCTTATGATGACGTCCGATGAAATCTTTGGATTCTGAGGAACCAAACAGTTGGCTAAAACTGAGTAAATTTGGCGTGCGCTGAACTCCACAGCTTATCGCACAGCTATAACACAATTTGCCCGTCATATGATGGTTGATTCGGAGATTATAGCACAGAGCAGAAGTTGGCCGTTTTTCCTTGAATACGGAAATATTACAAAAGTATTCGGCTTATTGTCGAATAATAAAGATGATTAAACATGGCTGTACTAAAATCATATAGCCAATTGAAGTGACAACCTATTCCACTTTAAACTAAGAGTGTTATTCAGTTTAAATGTGAAATTAGATTCAGGTTGTGATGGTTGTTAGTATCCACCAAAAAAATGAAGAGTGCGTAATGATTCAGCTATTCGGTATTTGATAGGCGGGTGAGAGGCCGGCAGTCCAAATTCCCGGAGTCAATGTGACTGTTCTCCTGTTCTCACGGGCTTCCGCTTTTCTGAAATGCAATCATTAGGAAACTGTTCTATCACCGCTTTCAATAAATTCTTTGTCAATGCGGGAGCGACAAAACATGAGAGAAGATAAAACCCTATCGTTCACCTACTACTTCTCTCAGACAGGTAGACGTGAAACAAGGTCTTAAATGGCATCCTAGAACAAGCGTTGACAAGAGCAGTCGGAAGGTTACTCCAATGAACGACCACTCTGTGACGGAATAAATGTTTCTTGACGTGTTGAAAGTCATCTTCTAATGTATTTTTTACTGTGACTTCTGAACTCATCTGAACCTGCAAGAGTAAACAGTTTCTCTGTCAGCCCTTCAGTAAGAAGCGAAACAGTAAGAATAAGGTCTTCTGGGAGTGTCCGGGATTCTAGAACAAGGGTTTTGGACCAAGACTCGTGAGAAACGTTCCAAAGACCCAGTGCGATTTTTGTCGTAGCCCCCTGTTCATTCTGTAGTAAAACTGTGATTCTTAATGCCAAAATAAACAACTGAGTTAGCGTATTCAAACAATGATCAGACAGAAAGTCGCAACGAGTTTGAAAATTCCCCCTTTTGAGTTCGAAGAGACGTTTATTTTGTCATGCCAATTGGAGCGAACAACTCTCATGAAGTAATTTGTCCTGAAAACCTACAAACTGACACAAAACTGTCTTCTTTCTCAACCAATGTTCAAATAATTGCAAACGAAAGGTTCGCAGTAATACTGGGTATAAGGATTTTATGCAGTGGGCGTTAGCGACAGGAACTCTCACGACACCCAAGTGGACAGGACACCTTGCAGATAGGCTTGATTGCGATCCGTGTACACTACCGTAAAAAGTAAGTAACCAGAAAGAAGTTTAAAAGTAAGTCTAGAAAGGAAGTATTACGTAGCTCATTCGATATCAAACAGGATTTTGCGCTGATTTGTTAGAAGCCGTAAATCACCAAGGCATGAAGTGTTTGCTGATTTGGTGGATGAATCTTTACTGTATAGTAGATAGGAATCTATTCCAAGAGCTAGTAATTTAAGCTGGAAATCACATAACTTTAACTAACTTATGGCATCATGTGAGCCACAGCGTCGAGAACAATTTTCGCCCTGACGGTCAGAATGGCTGGACCTAATACTTGTACAGCTCATGTGAATGGCCGTAGACAGTATTGTCGAAGTGGTCGTGAGTATATTTCGGAGCCATTTCCTTTAGCAACACTTTTAGGTCGTGGATCGGCAAAAAGGCCGAATGCTTCCATACATGTTGCAACATTTCATAATCTATCTTTGTTATTCTCAAGTGACTACTGGGGTGAACTTGTGATGTTTTAAAAGGACAATCATGAAATAGTAGTGGCCCGGTGTGTTAAACAGTGACCATCAAACTGATAAACTGACCGGGCTATCTGTGCAGCCCAATCCTACACGGTTTGAAGAGTTATTGAGACCACTTTACGCAGTGTAGATTGCATGGGGACATATTTCCGAATAAAAGAACTAGTTATGGGAGACTGTTGATGTAAACTGTTTTAAGTGATGTAAAAAGGGAACGTCCGGTTAATACCGTTACTTAAAATTAAGTGGTCAATCTAAAAAGAAATTAATGTTCAACGTTCACCTGTGAATTACTTTCCTGTGCAACAAGTTTGAAGTTAGTGAAGGACACATGACTCCTATGGACCTAGTAATAGTGGAACGGCAAACCATTTGTTAATTCCGCTATTTCCTGTTGTTGTGTGTAAGCTGTAATTCAACCAGCTTCGGAATGAGAGCGATCGATATTTACTATTGTTCAGAACCGGGAAAGATTTCCCAAAAATTGTTGATAGTTAGACAAATCCAGATGATTGCTAGTTTTGGACAAACTTTATGCCATAATGAGGGTAAACTGTTTCATCTTCAGTAATATTGCCGTTCAGTATAAAAATAGTGTAACTGATTAGGGACTACCAATATTTCGTTCCACCATATAAACTGCTGTTTTCCGGTTGTGTTGTCCGAGGGTGCATGAACGCATCAAGTGAGCAGGTAGTTCACTCCGACCTAATTAATACCGGATTAAAAAACATAATGTATAAACCTGCGGCAACATGTGGTTTGAAAGACCATAAAGACGATCGAATGTGTTTCGGTTACCCACCACAACTAAAGGGCATGTTTATTGAGAAGCAGTGATCAAATTGATAGAATATGCAGTGCATTCTAAAAGTGCTAAGTTATATCATGTCACATCATCATTGGCCTTTTGAAATTAAAAAACCCAGGTCTATTCTAGTTCACTGGGTCCAGTACAAACCAGCTGAATCACGTGATAGCATATAATCAAGCTTTTTGTGGAATACGGGCAGTTTCCGTAGCCTTTGGTTACGCCCGTTATAATCTAAAATTCTAGAAATGTTAATATTTCTTAGGACTGCACTTATCCGTCGGCGTCTGTGAGACCGGAAGTGCTCACGGGGTCCCGTAATACTCCCACACTGATTTTATTCATAGCAAGAAAAACAGTACTCTGTGCGTTACCTGTTTATTTCCAAGTCAGCGAATCGTCTGTTTTCTATTGTCAATTTCTTTTTAGACGAAACCAGCAGTAATACTGACATTTGTTCACTCACTTCACAACGACTGCTCCTGCTGTGACATTATTCCGTATTAGTCCTTCTCGAAGTTATCAACTGAAATTGATGAACTGCAACAGTGTTTTGAGATTGCAGATCACAAAGCTGATCTGTTAGCATAATATAGCAGTTGACGATTCGGGTATAAGTTTGATTATACTTACTGTGCGAAAAATCGACGTTTGCCACGTGAGAACATAGGTCATGTACATATTCCGGCTGCGGCAGCCAAACACACCATAAATGAGATATGACAGTGGTCAACCTCCTGTCTGGTGTCCTCTTCAAAAAAGGGCAGCCGGAAGTCCATCGACATGTGCACGCTACAAAAGAATGTAAGTGAGGTTTGAGTAAAATTATCCAATTTCACGATTGTTCATTAGTTCACGTGTTTATTGGTGGTAACTACAATTTCTTCGGTTTTTTTAAATTCAAAAGATCCGACGGTTGTACACGTGACAATGCACTAATAACAGTATACCAACACATATACGTGGTATATAATAATGCTGAACAAATGTACCAAGAATATTAAGGATAATGCACTAATGAGCAAAATAATAACAAACCTCAACGTCACTTGGAACTTACTGAATTTACTGGGTATATTGTACAGATTACGAAGATTAATGTTCCCAAACACAATTTATATTAACGAATATATTTTTTATTGTCAGATTCTTATATATTCAAAAGGTGTTTCAAGGCGTCTGGTTGTTCAATAATTTTGTTTGTTTGAAGCCACTAAAAGAGAACAGTTGCTGAAAGATTATCTTGAAATGTGCAGAAATGAAAACGTATTCCAGCTCGCGGTGAGTTTTGCTTGAGAGTAGTCACTCACTTTCTTTACAAGAAGGCATATGTGTCGAATTTGCTGAAATATATTGTGAACAAGATGAGCGAAACAGATCTCAAGTGACTATTCTAAGTAGCCGCAAGCAAAAGTGATTTTTCGGCAACTGACAAGATAATGTCTGTCTTTGGGGAGCTATACAGCCAAGTGATAAGTGTGAGTAAACGACATTATCTAACTGCGAAATTTAAATGCTGTGTGAGACAAAAATATCACAAAATACAAATATCGGCTAGAAAATCCCATTAACAAACGTAAGTTCGAAATTCCGTCACATGTTCTTTACATACTTTTTAAACATAAAAATATGCTCATAAGATTCAATTGAAACCAAGGAGCGCTTAGGCTTTTGATCGATAACTGGTTAACCTAACTTGGCTAATGCTTGGTTTTCTACCACTCTAATTCGAGTTCCAGTATTTGTTCCTTTGAGGAATGAATCAGACTGCAGTCCTGAATTCACATTTGTCCGGCTGTAAGTATAGGAAATAGAAAAACGTACTTAGTTTGTTTATTCAAGGAGCAAACCCATCGACAAGTCTGATAATTTATTATTCGTCCCCTACACAAGAAAAATTCTCCTACTTGCGCTAACTAGTAAACAAAATGGTTACCTTATGTTTCGACTTTCTTACAGACCGGGTTCTTTTACCAGATGTACTTTGAAGGTTATAACGAAAAGTTCCATTGAGAAATGTAGCATAGTACAGCATTCATGGTTTACATCCAGTCATTAGGGATGTACACAGTACAGTCTACTTACAAAGGGACACAAAGGGATGCTTGTAATGTTTTGCTGATGTTTATCCCCAGACAGGTTCGTCCTGGTTTGGACCTACCAAACAGAAATAGTACTAAATAGGACGACAGGCCTGTGATCCTTCGTGTTATATGTCAAACCCTTTCATAGCTTTTGGTACTATTTACATCAGAATTGCCTGTGACAGAGAGAATCATTTTGATCTCTGTTTCATATCTACATGCTAGAAATGTTCACTGTTCACCCAGGATATTTTATTTTCATTTCGAAATAAGTATTGTTTCATTTGTAAACGAGCCAATTGCCACTTAACTGGCTTGTCGAGTAGTTGCTTCGTCACCTATGTTGAGGCTTTTAGTTTAACACGTGGGGAACTGACTTTATCACACGTTACGAAGAGTTACGTGGTCCCTCTGTGAAATACGTGGTTAATGGTGCATTTTGTTTCTCGTTGCTCCGTCTGCCGATGTTCGATTTCAGACTGATCTTATTGAAGCACCGAAGCAGTTAGACGAAATAGCGAGTAATTACATTAAATACACATGTTACTGCTTCGTTTCTAATACTTACTAGTTGATTTTTATTCACTGGCTTATAAAAAAACTAGTCGTTTTTCCAACACTTTATGATGCAAAATATTTTGAAATCCAGTAAGCTGACTTATTTATGTTCTGAATGGAAACACAGACAAGCTGAGACAATACAAGATTACTTCACTCAAATTCAAATGGAAAGTCCAATTATTTATCCTCTCCAGGCAGCAAATCCGCATTGATGTTACTCCATTTCTTTTGAGGTGAGTGTAGGATAAGTTACCGGTTCTAATTTGTTTATTGTTTGCTCAGCCCTTAGAGTTCAGCTGATAGACCCTTCACTAAATAATGTCCGGGGTCAGCTATTTTAGAGGCGTTATTCGCGAATAGTTCAAGTTGAGATTCAATGAACGACTACGAAATTTCATTTTTTATAATTGCGAATACTTATCCATTGCTATGCTTAATAATTTACATAAATCCACTCAAACATAGACCAGACGGTGGTAATGTAACCAAACAACAGAATCCAAACTGAAAACGACAAGCAATCTGATTGTCCGATGTTGGATACTGCACGCTATTCAACACTACACAATTGATAAGTCCTTTCTAACAGATTCGTAATCATAAATGTTACAAGAGTCATCCGGTTAAAAGCTGTCATACGACATTTTAAGTAAATATAATTTTAAAACAGATCATCTCCCGAAGTCGGTGGATCTCCAAAAAATTTGCAAGGTTCATAAATCAAGACGACAAAAATGTCCTTTCCTCTCAAAATATCTATCGCAAAATAATCAACAATTAACACGAAATTCGTGGCATAATTGTTACACGAATTTTTAGGAAACACCGAAGAGTCAATAGGCAGAAATCCGTAACTACACAGGCGGACTTTTATAGCTGAAGAATAGCATTACATGAGGATGTATGTGGTTTCACGGAAGGTGATGGTCACAGGTGTATCAGACTGAATTCACTCGGCGGACCACGGTAAGTAGAACTGACTGAACCATAACCACGTCAGAGTTGACCCCATACCTTTCAATCATATGGGTGTTGGAAATATGTCCTCGGCAATCGTCTGCTATGCGGACGTTAACTGTCACAGCATTGTCGTCGGTTATTGTGACCACTCTGGACTGGGCGGGAGAGGACACGATGGTATCTATACCTCCTTAAAGACCGTATGGTCAAGACTGCTCAGCCATTCCATCAGATTTTTGGTCAAGCGGTTGTGCTGAATGTGTAATTCGTGATCCATTCATAGATAACCATTGTTATAAACGCAAATGGGCTCAAACTAGAATGGCCGTATAAGAAGAGTTTGTTTGATTTTCAATCTCCACATACTATAGAAAACCCCCAAGAGAATAGGATTTTATATTGTAATAATGCGCGCTGCAAAAGTTTCCCGATCGTGATCACTGATATTTCACCCATAAAAATTACTCGTACTTTTAAGATAGTGACATTCGCGCAAACGCATTTCCGCGTCACATTTTGTCACAACCTCCACAATAAGTCACTGAATCAGGCCAGGTGGATACGTTAAATATCCGGACATTGTTGGCTTTTATTGCGCACAAGCTGACCAGCTCAACCAATTTACGATGTGTGGTGTCTTCACATCCCACGTGAAAGTTGGCTTTAGCGCCATACGTTTGTCCGAGGCACTTTACTCAGTGGGCCACTCATATAGAGCGCACGCAGAGCACTTATGCTCCGTTCTGTTTCACGTTACACAAGTAAAAACAAGTGTGAGCGTGGCTTTGTACCAATGGATTAAGCCATATGGGCAGGCAACTTTGATTAAAATATCCTGAAGGGAATCTGAATAAATAAGCTAGTTCGATAACTTTATAATCGGTCAGGGCGTGCCGAACAACTGTAGAGACTGGTGGTTTAGATGTCTTGGTGACACCGTCGATCATCTTCGACACATTTTGTACTAAATTTCCTTCATTCTAAAAAGAAAGCACCTCTCGGCTCTAATTATGAAAGTTTGTCCACACTCTCATGTAAGTTCCTGAACAAAACGCAAGTTAATTCCAGCAGAGTGACCTATACTGCCTAAAGCTATTGGTAGTGCCTTAGTACGGGTCAGCAAAGGGCTTTCGCCTACATTGATTGTTCTTTTAATTAAAGGTGACAACGCTCGAATTGCATTTAAATAATGATGCACACCCCCTGAACTATAGTTCTTTGTAGTTTTGTTATCTATATTGACTTCCTAATTGAGCTGTGGTCTTTATTCCCTTATCTTTATAATGGAACATACGGTTTAAGTATTTCTTTGTAGAATGAAAAAGATCATGTTTAGCTTCCTTACAAGTTTTTCCTATGTACAGATTCACGTTGATCATGTTGACAGCATATTAATTTTTCACTGTACAGGTGTGCTGTACTGCTGTGGAGTGCGAGTAATGAACGCACCATATGGTAGTTTCTTAAATTATTCTTCGAGCCAATAATAGTGACTTATTACAACAGATGACTGCTGGCCCTAATGTCACACATAGCTTTCCCGTTGAGGTTGATAAATATTTGGGTCTAGCACTAGATTGCCCGTTACTCATTTAGATCAACTTGGTGTTAGTATCTTGTCGAAGTGACACGTATATTGTTACAACGTTTCTCAACTTCTGGTATGTTTATACCATAAAAATCTGCTGATATAGAATAAAGTAGGCTTTCCGTATCTGTTCCACCTATTTAATCTTAGCACCGGTACTTATGATATATTTGCTTTTCTCCTCTTTCTTTTTCTGACTATTTTTTGTATGCATGGCCTGTTCTACCGGTAATGGTAACGTAACGTTCACCGGATGAACTCTGGGTACCGGTATCTGGATTCCAAAATCATGAGATGGTAAGACGAATTTTAATCAACTGTGAAAAAATGTTACTGCAGACCGATTCTTAGAACACAATGTAACGATAAATATGTGCTTCCAACAAGTCATCTGTTTCACCCCGCTAACTCGTTCCCATTAGTCTCGCATTCGCGCCGAATAAATGGTCTGAATAGAAAATTACCCGCCTGCACGTTTTGCGCAAAATTGGTTGGGACAACAAAATAGTTTGCCATCGCCTTGATTTTGACATTTGGGTTGACTTACTCCTAACCTGTCACTCGCTGCGGCTTATGATGCTACGTTCGAGTCATTTACGTGGCGTACACTGTACGTGTGTTACAGTTGACAGCGGATGCAATACACACACCTCGTGAGTTGTTTGAAAGTAAATTTGGGAAATTTATTGAAAACGTTTTCATGTGTCTATCACTAC
The DNA here is from genome assembly GCA_013368495.1 of Paragonimus heterotremus. NCBI lineage: Eukaryota > Metazoa > Platyhelminthes > Trematoda > Plagiorchiida > Troglotrematidae > Paragonimus > Paragonimus heterotremus. The sequence continues at coordinate 103,428 of LUCH01000193.1, read as the reverse complement.
TACTGTGTGTCTGTGACGGTAACTGATATGACGTTTCAAGTCATACTGAGCATTATTTTGTTTTGGGCGCATTTTTTGGGACTAAATAGAACCCCTTGTCCTAAAAATGTGTTACTACTTTTGGCAGCAGAATGTTTGACAGGAAAATGTTTGTGAAACTGTCTTCTCAGTAGTTGTAATTCAGAGCCAAACATATTTGACACTGGAAATCTGCTGAATAATAAAATAGGGTACTTGCGTGAACTCATCGTGCTCGGAAAAATAAATCTTTCTCATTACCACATAAAATAAGGCTTGATAGCCATGTTTGATGAACTTAATATTTCGCCAGAGATTCAAACGGTTACCTTATGCATTTCATTGATTCTTGGTCGAACATTCAGCCAACAATACCTGAATAACGGTTTCCACCATTGCCTTCCTATACTCGTTGTCTAACGGATGATAATCAATGATGAACTGGTCACAGTGTATCCAGGTTTGGGCTTATACATGTAGTGATCTGTACATTCACATCGCTGGCTGTAAACCATACCTTTGTGTGACCAAACCGCTATAGATAGTTTGACGGCAATTTCTACTCCACTGCTGAGGAAAACTACAATCCAATTACCGTAATAGAAAATGTTGCGTAATAGTATGTATGAGTATAAAAACATACAAACGCATACATGTTCGCGGTCATTAAGGTCAGATTTGGTAATTAACTATGTTTTAATAGGTACGGTGGTCCGGGTGTGTTTGCTGTCGTTTGCTTATAGGCCGGAATTTCCAGGCCGCACTGTTTCAGTATAACACTACTGAACACTGTTTCCAGGTGGTTATCGTACCGGGTAACCAAGCTAATTCGAACCTTACAACTTACCGGAAATATTCCGCGGTTCACTTGCCTATGCGACTTCGCAACCCATTACTTTCTGATTTCCCTGAAGGCGATGAGCTGGACACTTCCGTCACATCTTATGTAATCCACGTGTTTATTTAAAGGGGCACAAATGCACTAACCTCAAACCCTCCATCATATACACATACACCTAAAGTGCGTTCACTCATAGTGTAGTGTTCTGAGCCAAGAACGCGGACAGTGTAAGGGGTATTTATTCAGAAAATCAGCGTACGGGTTATGCTGGTCAAATGAATCCAATTTATCTGAAACAGTTTTGACTCCCTATAGACAAAATTGTTGTGCAAGTGGTATGCATGGGCATCCTGTCATTATACCATGTCACCCTTAAGTAGTACGTACATATATGCACTTTAAAAAGCGCAACGTAGGGCTGTTTCATGAATGAGTGTTTGAATTTTCGAGCTATCGATCTTTCTTCTCTTACTTATTACAATGACTTGATTATTGCGGACACATATTGTTAACAGTGAGTTAAGGATTATGTAATATTCGGCAATATGACTTGGACAATTATTTTTTTCCCTTAGGTACTTGAAGTTTCAGTAGGAAAAGTTTGTACATGTACCCTTCTGTTTTTATTTAAGTAAACGACATAAATAATACGCCGCAAGTATTCCAAGTATACGGTTATACTATGATTTGTATTCACTTGTCTATGATCATCAACAACGAAAACAGTAATATATCAGCGGTTCACACTGATGTTTGCCTGCTACAAAATCATGAATAGAAAAACAAACTATGTAAAGAAAAAAGGAAGAAATAAGAAGAGAGAGAAAAAAGATCTAAACAATACGGACAGCTTTGCCTAACTCTGAACATTCGGAGTCATGGTGTTTACACCTTGCAAACAAACAGCTGAGCTGAAGGTAACGCGTCATAAACAAGACAGCTTCCTTGCAACTTTCACTGCACTATGTCATCAGCTGCACTCACTTCACAGACAACGCGGACAAACTACGACAACACTCACGCCGCTGAGCTCGGTTAGGCACCATCTCATCTAAGGTCTCAAGCTACCGACTTTGAGAGTCATGAGGGTCCCAGCCTGCGAGACAAGCCCCATCTGCAGGGGCTAACTCCTTCTTGAAGGATTTAATTTCCCTAGGCTACGTCAACATATGTCCAGCTCGCATCTTACGTCAGTCGGCCGCAGCGTCGGCAAACAGTGTTCACTGTGGTAGACAACTAGCTGGCCTCCGTAGTACATGACCTGACCATGTGAGTATGTGCCAATGTAAGGATCCGGCAAAAAAAAACTCGTTTGACAATTAATACCAAATACCTGCCCCTAACCTCTTCTTTGCTTACTCTTTGGTACCACTCGATGCAAACGATCGAACGCACACAGCAGGGGTCAACTACCTGAATTTCGTATAGGTCTCCATGACAAACACCTCTGTTTTCAACACAATTTTAATAAAATATTTTTAGCGGAATGTCTCAAATTATCCTGCATATGTGCTTCACATTGTCACTCACGTACCCATGAACGCTTGAAACGTGAATTGACAGCTATTTTAGGGTCACTTATAAGTATACTCTCCAAGAGAACACCAGCATAAGTGTTGTTTTTGTGGCAAGTGTTACGGCCAATTGTGAAAACGCTGACATTTGACTTAAAATAATTGGTTCTCTTGAACATTTTGCACGAATCAGTTACAACACTAAAACTGGTAGATGGAAGCATTTCGTATTGACTTAATAACCTGTCCTAATCCG
>LUCH01000193.1:40060-91294 GCA_013368495.1 Paragonimus heterotremus | reverse complement strand
AAGTTCAAAAAGTCGCAAGTATTTGCTTTCCATCAGTAGTCAAAATACATTTTTGCAGACGATCATCTCTGAATCTTCAGCTGGACCATTATTTATAATCCTAGGGTGATGGAATGGCGTTGACTGAACGGCTTCCGTATGTCAACTCAAAGCGATAAAACAGTTTGAACAGCATTTACAATCAATCATCGTGATAGATTATTCCTTCATCACGCACGAATACTGTCAAATTTACGGACCACACAATCTAGTGAAACTGAGATATGGGTATCTATAAATCAATGAATAACGATTGGTCTATACTCGGTACCACTCTGTTACAGTAGACTGGCGAACTTCGTGTGCATACCAGAAAGTATTTCCCTCATCATGCAACTCATGCAACCGTCGAAACTGATCATCTGGTGACCAAAATTCAACCATATAACTCTTGGCAGTTGAGGTTTTACGGAGTCGCACAGGAATTACCTGTCACTCTGCTCAGTTCCATTTGGTGCAAAAATGGCCTTGCATACAAATGCGCTTCTTCATTAATGTGCTGGCTTATAGGGACCTCCAGTGTTTGTTCACACAACGTAGTATGTAATTAAACAACGATGTGCACATATATATGTCCACACATGTGCTCGTGTTCTTCCGCGCTCGGCATGGAAACGATAACCTATGATTCCAGTCAGCTTCATACCAAAGAAAAATCAATACAAGCGTATTCGAACACACTTTTTAATGACTGTACATGGTTGTAAAGACATTGGCTAACCCTCCTCACAAAGTACCAAGTTGGTCGGTGACCGTATTGCGTTATTAGTTACTTTTTTTCACTGATAACTGTGTACTTTTCCAACATTTGTATGTAATATACCACTTTCTACCCACTCAGTCAGCTGTAAGTAGAATACTGAATCTACGCAAATCAAACATAAAAATTTGGTAGACTAATTCTCCCACCGACCTAATTAACGATACATGACACATAAATATACACTTATCTTGCTAACGGTAAATCCGTAAAACTAAACCTGCTCCGCATCCAAATTTACTACGATGAACTTGACGCAAGACAAACTGTTCCGCCGTGCACTTGACAACCGTGGGTCCTAGTTGGAAATTATGGACAGCAGGAAGTTTCCCAAATCACGCCGTGAGCTAACAACTCTTCTCAAATTCGTTTAAAAAGAAAGTGGATCTCAGCTGGCCTATAAATGTAGGAATTGTCAAATTTCATGTAACAACCTTAAAGTGATTGAATGATCTCCGACTGAACAACGCTGATTTCTAGCCTTGTCAGGTTTACCGAAGTGAGTTGACTCATTCTGGCTAGTTTTCATCTCATAACGCCAGTTAACAGCTATTTCCTACCGTCCCTCAGCTCGTGGTCGGTATTTCCTCAATTTTCTAGCACTTTTGACAACCGTTGGCTTTAATAGATACGGTTGTTTTCAGACGAGACATGTGCTTCCCAGACCGACTGACTAAAGCTGAGACATTGAACATAGCGCTACCAGATGTCCACATTAAATGTGCATGCTCCTGTCTTATGATTCGTCTGCACCCCATAAGTTTGCATGACCCAGCAGGCTAATAGAAACGGTTGGCTGAACTGGAACACAAAAATAGTGATATTGAGTGTTTGAGTTCAAACAGACATGTTCTAACCACTGATGTGAACCCATTAATTATTACTGTGAATTGAGTAACCATCATGAAGAATAGTTAATGCGAAAGAAATTGATGTTCTGGGAGTCCAAGTAATCGCCAAAGATTTTGGGGAAAATAAAAAACTCTGTTCAAAACTAAGAAAATTGTTTAGTTGATGAAAATGTAATATATGGTTATAACATTTATTTCAGGCAGTTTCGTGAACCACAGAACAAAAGCAAGCAGAGTTTATTAGTTTTTTCTTTACATCTTAATGTCTCTCATTTGGGTTTGGTTGGTTAAGCTGAGAAGATTTGATCAGTAGGATGACAAATATTTCGAACGTTTTATTTTTTACGATGAACTACGATGGTTCACCGTCAAAAACTACCTCTCCAAATTTCAATCTCAACCGTATAATTTGATGATTGAAATGTGTCGAGGTTCTTAGCTGTAAAAGTACATTTTATCTAGCGAATGCATCACGCATATTGATGGACGAATCTTTGCGAATGAGCTTTGTCAATCGTTAATCCTCAGAATGTAAACGATTTAGTGATTTTAGAATGAAACTGAAGTCACCAGCGAAAGCCTAATATAACTGCAATTTTACACCAAGCAAAATATAAATAACTTATAGTAACATTGACGAATGAAGCTGTAAAATACAGTGTTTCCAGGCGATAACAAATGCTTAGTGCTCAAATGTATAAGGAAGGTTGACTAGACATGACAATTGACTGAATAACTCTACCACAAAAAGCCAATATGCTGTTGATTTCGAAATATACGTTAAAGTTCTTGGTATTATTTTAGACAACTATTTATTCCCTGTCACTGTTGAAAATGCGCGCAATACGTTTTCCTCAGCAACGGAAAAACACGCTCTGACGTTATTGTAAGCGCTTGCTATTCACTATTATTTGTTCAGAAACAAGCGATAGTAAACCTATCGCTCTCTTGACAATAAATCAAATAAACTGAATGTTCTTTCTAATTTTATTCTTTTATTATTTTCCCGTGTTTCCACACACATTTGTGTCCATCATCTTTATTCTCTGATTGAAGCGGTAAAACACACTAACCACGAATAGCCGGGGCACATCTGAGACCAAGCTGTACCGTAATATCTCAGACTTAAATAGGGAAACCATTATCACTATATGATATACTGTAACATACAAGCCGGCCGTTTCTACTCTGACTGTCCGTCACGCTTGAGGACCAACTTTTTGGGAACGTGGAAACACCGAGGGAAAGAGTTCTTCCGAAGTAGAGGTTCATGCAACAGTCTTATAAACGGGAACAAAACGAACAAGCATGATCCATAGACCCCGTTAGCCATGCATGCGACTCACGCAAAACAACACAAATACGGGGCCGATAACACAACAGCACACCCCGTTAAACAATTCAAATTAAATCTGTACGCGCTTGCTAGTTTCGATCGCAAATTACAATACTTTGGTTGGTTAAGTTGGCGCTTAAGACGTTTTGTCCCACTTGTTGACAGGGGAAACAACATGCCCTAATGCGTGCACACTATTCTCATCAGTTTGTTCGTTCGATTGTTTCTCGTGGCCATATGGTTGCCTGCCGACTTAGAAGGGGTCTTTGAACATAAATAAATAAATAAATATTTTCCTTGGTGTACATGAGCGATAGGTGGGAAATCTACGAAATTCAAGCACTGTCGTGTTCACAATGGTCTGCAGTATACCAAATCAGAATTTGATTGCTGTTGTACCCATTTATCTACTGTAGTTACAATATACTGGAGGCATTATTACAGAATTACCGATTGCCTAAACTGTCCATCGAATAAAACGGAGATATCAAAAACATATCACTAAAGGTCCCTTAAGCTTAAGATGTTAGATACTATCCTTTGCTGAATTTCTGGCTTAAAGACAATAACTCTCGTGCGTTTAAATGGATCCGGTTAGCATTGATGCGGATGGATTTGAGGACTTTGATTTATCTATGAAATGCTTTTAAGAGACTAAACATTTCAATTTACCACCTGTTTCATAAGGTAAGGTTCTGTTAATCCTCGCAAATGGACTCTATAGAGTTGGCAAAGCTATCGGGAAATTAAAGCCTATTGCGAGAAGTCAAACAACTGAAATAAGCGACTGATGTTTACATCTCCCAATTTGGACGGTACATCCACTTATAAATCAATATTCACTTTGTCTTCTATCATGCCACAACGCATAAAAGAAAGAAGCAATTCATGTTCAACAACATTTCCACCTTTTCACTTAACCCTCACCATATGGGTTACTTCAGAAACGTTTGTGGTTTTACACTCTCCATAGAAGCTAACAAAACAAAGCATGTAGATAAAACGATTACTAATAAGAACATATATGTATTTTGGGTTTGACTTAAAGTGACTCCCAAGGACTTACTCAGCGGCTGTCAGTAGTGTGAGACACTAACTTCTCCTCTGGACCTTTTTGGCGGGAATTTCGATTAACACAACATGACTCAAATCTATGAGAAGTAAATGTTTAATAGAACTGAATGAGATTTTCTGTGAAATCATCATAAGCTCTTTGAGTTATGTAGTGTATGCTCTTCTAAAACCCAGTATGCTCATATTTAGCACGATTATGTGAACTCAGGGTTGACGGTGATTGTTATAATGGATTGTCATATGCACTCAGAAGTAGATAAAGTACAAACTGAGAGGTAAACGAACAAGATTTTAAAAACAGCGTCGAAATGATTATAGTGTCTAGTTGAACAAAGATAATTTGAAAATTGAACACCATCCACACTCGATTGCAGCCAACGCATTTACCTAAGCCTTTCGGCCAGCCCACTTCGACAGGAAGCACTAGACTTGAGTTTCGCTCTTATTAGAGCTCATCAATGACGCATATCCTTGTTAGAGTCGCAGTGTGTCCTTTTGACCTTCGTGCTTTTGAGAATACCGTGTTGACCGCAATGACAGCAACGTCATAATAGGCATGATCAAATAATCAAATCCAGTCACTCAACCACAACCTTGGATGAATAGTGTTCAGCTTGCCCGATCATTTCGAGAGAAGAACGAACAGAATCACTCTGTTCTATTCAGTAGATAACCCCGTGATCAGGACTTTTCAGTAAGGTTGACGTTAATATCTTCATTGAGCCAACTGAGCATGGTTTGAATCAGCAATGAAGGTTCGGGGATTTAGGTTATGTCAAAATTGAACACCATCCAAACTCAATAGCAGCTGAACACTATTCATAAAAGGTTGTGGTTGAGCGTTTAAATTTGATTATTCGGTCATGCCTATTGTGAGGTTACTGGTGTTGTGGTTAACAATTTATTCTCAAATGCACGAGGGTTAGAGTGCAAACTCCGATCCGTACAAGAATATGCACTACTAATGAGCACTAATAAGGGCGAAATTCGAGTTTAGTGCTTCCTCTCGAAGTGGGCTAGCCGAAAGGCTCATCTGAATGCGAAGACTATGATCGAGTATGGTTGGTGTTCAATTCTGAACTAACCTAAATCCCCGAAACATAATTTCGACCAAATATATATATGTATGTATATAAACTTTAACTGCTGGCGTTTTCCATCACTGATAAAGAATGAGCTAAACGTACTCTGCAACATTTCGATCAAAGATATGTGAGCTGTGTCCCGAAGCGTTTATCTTCCTCCAAGAAGAACAGTCTTTAGCGCAAGTTCGACTAGATGGACATGATAAAGTTATCACTAAGACGCGCTTATACTACCTCCGTGTAAATCTATGAGAGGTCAGGTGGGGTACCTTCTAAGTGTGTTTTCTACAAAAACACCGTAGTGTATAGCTGCGATAAGTTCATAGAATGACAAATTTAGAAACGTCAGAGTATTAGCATGTTTGTGATTAACGGTAAATCTAATTTTGGAATTCAGCTGTTTCATTGAATCCAATACAGTGTACACCATCTCCTTGGTAGTTCGGAATATCAGGATGTGTTTGGTGCAACAAGATGAAAAATGCTTTTGAATGCTGAGAACATATGAGTGTTACTTCGAGTGGGTAACGAAACCACAAGACAGATTCAAGTGGACTGAACTTGGCTTGACAAGAACATTCATTTTTGTATAGCCGTCCCATTGAACGCAGATTTTTTATCTTATTATGCAGTTTGGCAGGAGAAAAACAGACTCGTACACATTAGCACAGTATATAAAACATTTGTAGTGGAAGAGATTTTGTAAATAGTACATCTTCTATACTGGATGTGTGGCTGTTACTACGGCCCAGCATATAGAGCAGATCGTTCAGCATAAAACAATCTCAAAGGGCTCTGAAAACCATTAATTACTTCACCGGTTGGACAGGTCTATCGAAAAATTGTTTGCGTCTGTCTTTTCTGTGTAAGTTTACTCAACTATATTTAGAAATAAAGTTATATTTATAAGCGTGTGATAACGATGTGATATAAATAAGACCCTGATAAGGAAACTTGTGTCCGACCGTTAATTACACATTGTCAATGAGAAAAGACATACTTGGTTTTGTTCAAGAAGTGGCTATGGTGAAAGCTGTCACTGAAATATTTGAACAAAACATCGTTGGTATTTTGTTTGGTAAGCTTGGTCACAATGGAAGATGATTCACTTGAATGAAGATGTTGAAAAAGCCAGGAAATGATTTTCATCTTATTTGTTTCCAGAAACTATTTCTGCCGAGCACAGTAGCTCACGCTATTTAGAAATCTAATTCACAGTCTAAGCTGAATTTTAGCCAACGGCACACACGGGTTTATTTGCTCATAGTGCTGGTCGCCAAACCAGGTTCTTATGAATTACACGGATAGTACTGTCATTTGTTTCAACTGCTGTAGGCTGATCAAGAGGCAAACAGTACTTTTCTGATTTATGAATTGTCACATATTCCCTATTGATTGTTAAAACATTACTGTTTACATTGTGAAGCGCTCACCTAGTTTTATCTCATGGGTCGCATGGGTTGTCTGAAAGGAACACACTTTTCGGCATTCTCAGTGATGACATCAAGTCGATCAAGTCCACCAAATTATCATCGTGTAAAAATCAGTTATTGATGAGTACTTGGAGATTTGTTGGTTGCTGTGCAGTATGAATTTGGTTATGGTTTTAATGAACTAGAATATCTGAAGATCATGTTTTTATTTACATTTTGCTAGTTCATTAGAAAACGTTTCGATGCATAAGTTCTTAATCAAAACGTTCCCTAACATAAAGTTTCCGCAGGGACCATCACGGCGTGAGCATTGTGATATTTCGGTAAAGTGAACACGGCTAACTGCATTGCAAATTCAGGGTCGGAAACGTTTTTAAGATTAATGCCAGTCTGTTGGTAGGTGAAAGCATCTCGCGTGGCCTTGAGAATTCATAGAAGGTAAAATTGTGTACGACCTCGTTAAGGAAGTGTTCATTGACACACGATGTAAATAAACCACAACAGTCAGGTAGGTAGTTGAATGATTTAAACGTATAGTAAATTTTATGATATGATGTTAGTGTGTAGGCAGCGCAGGACATTGCAAGGCATTGATAATTATGTAAGTGGGCCCTCAGTGATTTAGGTTTGTGTAATTTCTGTAAACGACAAAACTCAGAAGTACAATCAAGATAACAGTGTTATTCTCAGAAAGCCGAATGAAGCGCAAGCAAATGAGACCTTGAAATCCAAAACAAACTGGGTCGTTTTATTTCGAAATGATATCTATGTATTCAGTGAAAAATGCACAAGAACATGGCTCGGTTGTTTACGTTCACAGGGGTTATAACAATATGTGGGTTTCGTAGGCTCAGGAATGCAAGCGATTAAAGAACACTCGGTTAAGACTAATAATCAAATGTGAAGCAGCCAATTCAACGTATCTGGAACATGTACGCATCCAGACGAGATGTGCTTCAACCAACCAATCAGAAAACAAGCCAAGGGCAGAAGGAAGGGTGGACACAGGCAAGCAGACGGGCGTAAGCAGGGTGATGTCATAAACCCTCAGGTCAGCACGCAAACAAAGCACACATCGTTAAGAGTTGAGAGGTCACTACAGTGAACGTGGTAAACATGATTTGGATTGGGGAGGTCAAAGTGGGAGTTGTTATGACCGTGAAATTTCATCATGGGAATTGGGAATGAAATCGCGTGTTCAGAACAATATGCATACGGACTGGAATGTTCAAGGGAAGTTTTCGTCACTGCACAGGGATGTATAGCAATTTTGTTTCCAGAAGTTTGGCTTAATTTTCGATCATCACGCACGTGCTGTAGTCTTCAGTTACATCCTTACCTAATTTCAGTTTGTTTGTACAGGTTTTAAAGCAGTGTAGGGCCAAAATGTAGACGTTCAGGGTTACATCGTGCAATCAATATTTGTAAAATGCCGCGCAGCCTATTAGAATACTGTCTGGTCTTTGTGAGTCCACCTGTGCGGTACCCGATACCAGCTGTAATCTGATGGGGAATGGTAAATCGAGCTGATAAAGTCAGAAAAAATGTATTTGGTAGAATGTCACAGTAGCAGCCGGGTGTCAAGTTGAACGTTAACTCGGCAGGTCTGAGAAGTGGGTTAGCACCTTCCGCTCTGTGATGAATTGGCTCACTGTTAGCAGGTGTTAGCTGCAATTGACTTAATTCGCGGATTGCATGGGTAATAATGTCGCTAATTCCAAGTGGAAGAATAATGTGACTAACAACAAATCTATGCTTTTTATTCGGATTTTCAGAGGTTTGGACCAACACTATCGTCTACAATCTGTCAGTGTTTAGATGGTAGGGACTGGATTACCTGACCCCTCTATGGAGAATGTTGCGACGCCTTCATTTACCCGCTATGGTTACCATCTATCAAGAATAGACGGGGTGGCCTAGAAATATTGAAGTGTTTGGGTCTGTGTCCCAACAAAGTCTCTACAGAATTCCCGTGTGAACGTAGAGAAAACTCAGTAGTCTGAAATACTCGGCAGAGATGATATGTTAACTAGTTCCATTATTGGTAGTTTCGGTTGATTGCTTCAAGACAATTTGGACGCAAAAGTTGATTCAGCACTGATACAAACACATGTTTCATCCTACCGGGTTTTATGTCTTGGATCAGTTTTTAGGTAAACAGTCTGTTGATGATTGCATCCCTGGCCTCGTGTTAACCACAACTGAAGTTCCGTATCGTTTTGCCCTTAAGAGCTTATATTGGCTCCTTGAAAGGAGTGCATGTAGATGTAGTGCTAGTATAGTCGTCATTGTTAGAAATTTTAATCATCCCTTTTTTCTACAAAATCCAGGTAACTAAATTTACAGTAGATTGAGTTTAGATTATATGGTTCTTCTCGAGGAGAAACTTCTTGTTTGATTATTGCACTTGATCAGTATCTATAAATTTTCCTTCATATATGTAGAAAGAAACATGTTTTGGTCAAAGAAAATGTGAAAATAATTGGCACGTGTTTCAGAATGACTCTGTTGTTATCCCTTCTTTCTTGTCTATCTTTCACATGAGAACATTCACGGACCAATGTTTTTGAACAAAACAACCTTTCTTTCCAAATGCGTGAATACAGCAATTATTCAGGTGAGGTTGCCGGCAGATGACAGCAAGTTTGTAATTACCCCTGTGTGCACCATTCTCTCTCAACAACGAACATGTGCTGAATAATCCAACTGCCACGTTGCATTCGTTCATAAATTTGTATGTTTTCAGGTTAACTGTGCTGCTGGATGTTATCCCAAATTCCTGCTGGCAACAAATAAGTAGTGTGGAAGACTGAGAAAGCGAACACAGCCAAAGAATTTAGAACTTCTTATTGTCTTGGTTAAGGAGATTATTTAGTTTCAGAATCAACCCTGGAAAAAAGGTTTCGGAACTAACTAACAAACAAAACTTTGGCTCTTACTCTCCAATACGACAAAATGTTATTTTCTATGGCCTCAGAATCATGTGTTATCACATAGTCGGTGGAACCACTTGCCAATATCCGATTCACAAGATGGAATAATGTCGGCGAGATGAAAACAGTTTTTAATAACAATGACACAAATGACGTTAGTAAAACAACGCGACTGGGTTTCATGTAAAGGCAATATTGTGAAACGCCACCAGTTGGATAATCATTAAACCTCATTTGAGGTGTTTTGTAGGAATCTCAGTCGCAGAGAGTTGATGGATCTAAGAAGGCCTGACTTCAGATGAACACTGAACAAACTAGATAACAGGACCAAAAAGAATACACATACCGAACCGCTCATTCAGGATAACTTAGTCGTCGCCATGAAATGAAATAAAGTTTAGGCGAATTAATAACCAGGAAGCTTTTCATTCAGTAATATAACGGTATAGTAAGCCAGCATGGGGTTGGAGGTGCTGAGCGCAGACGATGACCTATCATTCTAAAGGAACTCTGACTTCCGTCAGCGTATAAAGCTCAGTCGCAAGAGACCGTGTGCTTGACCAAGCCGGTTCCTTTTTATCCCGATAAAACAACCGTAGCCGAAAACAATGACGGTTGGTGGAAGGTAGCTATTAACACGTCACATCGTCTCTCTGTTGACAAACGGCCCGGATGTGATCAATCTCACTGTGGAACTGAATCCGTTTGGTCAAAGCTGATATATATTAATGTGACGTTCGTTGGTTGCGCTATTTTGTCCGTACGTTACAACCTCTTCTAACTGCTAACGAGAATAAACGAAATGTTCATTTGTCATAACATTTCTTTTTGTCATCCGAACTGCAGGAGTTGTACTCAGTACACCAACTACCGGTTATTTTACTTGAAATGAGGTTTAATCAGTAGGAAGCAATTTTTAAGAAATCGTACTGAGCCCTAAGAAAGAAAAATGTATACATAATTAAAAACCAGGCGAATTAGCGTCGACTGTGGTGCTCAACGAAATTGTACGTCGGAAAGGAGGATAACGCCTCGACTAAGGAAATGTCACATTCCAACAGTACGGACTAAAATTTATAGCACAGATAGTAGAGGACAAACCAAGCCTTGAAACCTCATGAAAAGGCGTAACAATAAAGATTACTCCAGTTTAAGCAGTCGTGGTTGCCACCAGACCACCCTTTCGAGGAGACCACCAAAAGCCTCACCGAATCAACGTAATATCACCAAACAATTATAACAAAATTAAGCAAAGTCGACTGTTGGGATTTCTTAATAATTTCATTACCGACCCACATCGTTGTGAAAAAGGTATAAAGAACTTCCACAACCCGTGCAGGGGTGGACTACACTTTTTGCTTTTGTTATTTGAATCGTAAAGCAGAATACGAGTACTGCAAGTAATTTTTATATGAATGTGGGAGCATGGTTAACCTTATACCTGAAATCCCCATTCACCAGTTGTGACTGTACTCAAGATAAAAACGTCATTTTCTGCGAAGTAACATCCCATGCAAGACTGACAGAACAGTTATCCCACTACCGAAAACTGTCTTATCATCGGTGGGAGCAATGACAGGATGGATGTAGTAAGTGGTCAACAAGAAACCAACAACAGCAACGTTCTCAATGCGGGTGTTACTAGGTGCATTTCTCTGCCTATTTCTGTAGTAAACTGGTACCCATGAGGTGTGCTTTGAAACCAAAGAGACTAAAAATTTCACACAGTCTGTTTTGGTTTGTGTGCAAAATTGGTATACAATAACATTCGCAAAATGTCGACCACTGAAACAACGCTGGCGTAACAGTCACTGTTTAACGTTCGTTAACGTACGTTTGTCTTTATGTGTGCCAGACATCTGAGAAAACGTAAGTTCTGAAGAGGCCTATTGAAAAAATGTTTCGGTCTACCTGTCACGCAAAATATATGATGCTGAACGTTATCACCACATCTTTACAGATGAAGACGAAGATGCTAGAAGCACTGGATATAATGCGTTCTATTTCATTTGGGCTCCACTATCTTCAGTCCACCAAGCTTAAATGAGTAAGAATCTTTTTCGCTGTAATTTGAAGGTAATTTTCTCCGTCTGTTGCTCAAAATAGAACGGATACTACCAGTGGTCAGCACATTTAATAAAGTTCGACTAGACTTAATAATTTCCATTGTTTGGATGTAGGTTTCATTAGAACACGATTCTGTACTATTCAGTCTCAAACTTCATTTCACGTATGGGCATACAGTTTAAAGCGTGGTCAAATATTTTGGTAGAGTCAAATTGGCGTTGTGGGCAAAGGAACACATAGCTGTATTCGCGTCGGGCACTTTACAACGTAATTATACGACGTATATACAAGCAAACTGGATGACTAGTAACAAACGGACGGCATTAACTATCGCTTGATATTTGAGTGAACTGTTTTGCATCAACGCTGTTACAAGCAACCAAAGGTTGTCTAGACTTCCTGTTGGCCATACTCAAAGGACGGTGTCCATGGTTGCAATCAGAAGGACACACAATGAATCTTTGATGCTGAAGTGAAATTGACCTAATTTTTTGTACAGTATTATTGTTTCTATAGAGTAAGGTTTAATCTGCCTAGAATGCCGATACCAAAACAATTTTACATGCAAACAGCAAAACCATCATTTTTAGTGATGTCTGGTGGATTTTGTCAGCAGTGGTTTGGTCGAAGATTCAAAGTGGAATATCTAATCAAAGTTCTCATCTTTTACGCCACAATCAGTGTGGAAATATTGCACAAATACATACAGGTCCATGTAAATTTTCTGGTCACAAGTCATCTTCATAGGACCGATGGCCATAGAAACAAAGGTGTTGACTTGCGACGCGAAGGGTAGTCGCTTCGACCCCAAATTGAGACTATTTCTATCCGATGAGTACAAATAAGGAGGAAACCGGTCGTGGAATGTCATGTTGGGGGTAAGCATCACAAAGTTACGTATTGTTCATCTAATTCTTAGAAAACGCACTTTATTTGTTAAAGTAATCTGGTGGGATATGTTACTTCAATTGGTGTTAACTTGTCTTTTTTAACTCATAACCGATCTGGTTTGAAATCTATCCATAGTTTTGCTATATCGATCTGAATGACGGAGACTAACATAACTTTAAGCAAAGGCTGCTCTAGTCAGTATGTATTATTAGTATGATGTATGTGCTTGTAAATTTTACGTTAAACCTGAGACTGTTTTCTGATCATTCTCTGTAATTTTACGTTTCCAGCGATAGCGCAACTAAGGTGTTTGACTCACTCAATTTTCATTCCATTGTGAGAGTCCGACGAGTAGAACTTAAAATATACCTTTTGGCGATATATTTGTCCGTCTTTAGCGGACTAAGAAAATACCACGAACGTGTTTTATAATGGGAACATCTGTTTAACTTCATTTTTGAAATTTAACCTACTCATACGAGGATCAGTACATCTAACTCGCTGACGTTCATCTCAAAATATAAGATTGGTGAGCATTACGTGAATTTCGTTTCAAGAATATTTGTACATCAGTAGAGCATTTTATATTTCTCTCTAGTCACTGAAAAAAACCTACATCAAACGCAGCATTTCTGTCGTTCTGGAGCCATGAAACGTTGTATGCATACCCAAATGGACGTGCACATACGTACGCACAGACAATGTAGGCCAATCACACGAACTGTTTAAGTGTGGTTGCTTCTGCTCATAAAGCGGGCGGTTGAAACTTATTTATTGTTGATTCGTCGTTAGTGCGTTTGAGTACGAACCGTTGTCGAATGACCTGCCAATCCGATTATACCTGTGTTTGGCCAGAACACACGAATCATCTGCTGCTCGTTGGCCATAAGAGGTTAAAACCCTTGGCTAAGTAGCGGTGAACACTATAGGAAAAAAGACTGGCGGGCACTACGAAATCGTATTGTCAACCGGATTATACATCAAAAGTGAGATGGAACTGAAAACAACACTCATTTTGTTTTATATATGTACAGGTTTGATGGCTTCTTTTGGCTATGACGATAACGCAACATCCGAAAGTTTATTTTTACAAACCAAAGTCATAGAAGAATATCCAGTTGGACATGTAATCCTTCGTCTTCCCGAGGCGATTGCCCAACATACTCATGCATTTAGCAGTAAGGGTTACCAACAGATTCATCTCATGCCAACACATGATTGGACTTATTTTCGCATAAACTCGGAGGGCTCACTTGTGAACAGTCGTCGTTTGGATTATGAATCACTCTGCAAACGATCTGTGCAATCATTCACTCATAATGTACATAATCATGCCAGTCGAGCTGGTTGTGAACTTTTAGTCAAGGCCGTTGTATTTGAACACAAAGCCAATGTTAATTTGGACACCGTCGTTTCTTCAGCAATACAATCAGACATGACATCGAATCGAATGTCTCATCTACGGTATGTGACAATCAGTATATCACTTCTTGATGTAAACGATAATCGTCCGGAATGTAAGTTAACTTATCCGGCACAAATTGACTGGAAAGCAAGTCGAAGCTTTGCAGTGGTTGAGATACCGGACAATTCAATTCCTGGTGAAATAATCGCTAAGTGGAATATAGTGGATAGGGATAGTAGCGCTAACGGAATCAGTGAAGTTCGCTTGTTTGGCACTAAAAATGGTCAACCTTCTGTTATATCAAACGATTTACCTTTTCACCTGAAACAGCCAGAAGCTAGACCTCCTTGGTCTGAAGTCGAAATGCACTTGCTGTTGACAAGACGACTGGACTATTCTATGAAAGTTTTCAGTAGAAGCAAACATGTATCGGAAGAAGTTGATTGGTTTGACTTGAAAATAGTCATTTTGGATTCAACGTCAGATCAAACCGACAAACAAGCTGGTCAAGCAATAGCTTTTCCTGGGAGCTCCATTTGTGCTATTAGAATTCGCATAATTGATATCAACGACCACAGTCCAGCGTGGAAAGTTCCACCACAATTTGCGAAGGGCGAACCTATAGAACTGGAATTGTTTGAAGGAAAATCTTTCAAAAAACCAGAATTGTTCAAAATGATGGCTACCGATCTAGACCGTGGTCCAAATGCAGTGTTGTCGTATCATTACGCTTGGGAATTCAGAAATGATACAGTGTTTAGCGACGCATTTCCAAGTTCGAAAATGTTTGAATCGGAAAGTTACGTTCAGCTGATTCGAAGCTTATTTTTCCTGGATTCAACAACTGGGGAACTAAAATTACGCAGTCTGTCTGTAGATTTCGAAACCGTTAAAGATGTGCTGATGTCATTTACAGGGACGGATCATTTCACTGACAAAATACCATTACAAATGCAATTTCTAGCAATGGACCACCCAAAAAATCGTTCTACCACACGCTTTTCACCAACAGCAACGATTACTGTATGGCTACTTAATGTGAATGATAACGCACCGGATATACAAGTCATAGGTCTTCAAGCTAAAAATCCAACAGATTTTCGCACAAGAATATCCGATTACACGGATGTTGTTTACATAAGTGAAAATTTGGCTCCGAACCAACCAGTTGCAATAATAACCGTGACAGATTTGGACAATCTTCATAAGGAACAAATCATGTGTCTCATTACAGATGAACTGAACACACATTCAAATAGGTATTCTTCAACCAACATGTTATTTCAGTTGGTACGAGTGACCTCCGAACTTTCAGTGACACCATCGTTTGACAGTGAAGGTATAGCGGGTACCAGTGCCGTCTTCACTAGACAAGTACAAAACTACAAACTGGTTGCTTTGAGGTCGTTGGATAGAGAAGAGCAGCCCAGCTATCGATTGAATATATCTTGCGTTGACACTGTGTTTGGAACTAGTATGGAAAACTCCATATCGCAAACATACAGTAGTTTGACCTCTTTCCGTACGATTGATATCGTTGTAACCGATGTAAACGACAATCCACCGCGAATCGTGGGTGTTTTTCCCACATCAAGGCCCAATTTGAATATGACGGCATTAGAAAATGATACTCACATATTTTACTGTTCTGTTAAAGAGCACTCAAGTCCAGGAAGTAAAATTTGTCAACTGAAGGCGGAGGATTCAGACCGGAATTTACCTAACTCATTTGAATGGTGGATAGAAGAATCAACACAAGCATTAATGTCTGTGGAACGTAACACAGGCTGGTTGGTTGTGCCAAGTGCTGATGTATCAGCCACTGAACACTTTTCAGGTATAGACCGAGAACGTATGTCGGAAATATCAGTTTTAGTTTTTGTTCGAGACAATGGAAACGATTGGGATTACAAAGAAAAGCGGCTCACTTCGAGTGCCACCGTGATAATTGACGTGATCGACGTAAACGATTGTGAGCCGAAAATATCGGAATATAATTATTTTAAAGTGTCTGAAGCTGCAAAATCAGGAACCCTGATTGGGATGTTAACACCTGTAGATGAAGATCAAAGTGGCACCCCAAACTCCGCATTGCTTTTTCAAATTGCATCATCAAAAGTCCATCAGACAATACTCAGAAAGGAAGCAAATATGGAGGACCAAGAATCCTTTGATATTTTCAGAGACAAGCACAACAAAAACGCAATAACTCTCGAAGACATTGAAGTAAGTTTATTAAATTAAAAAAATCAAAATATATACAGTATTTCTGCACTTTGTACACTTAAGTATCTTCATTGGATTAAAAAAATGGAGGCAGAAGACTGAAGTAAACAGCATTATTTGTGACGTTTCTTATGGAGTACATTATTATGAGTGGTCACAGAAAACATGCGCTAATAAAAGTCTCGCCTAGAAAACTGAGTATGTCAACAAACGAACGTGGCACGCTTTGTTTATATTTAAGTGATAGTGTTGAAGTATTTTAAAGCAAACAGCAGCAATCATATTGTGGTTCACTTCTAAAACAGCACATTGCGAGGCAAAACAAGACTTCAAATTTCATTTCCTTATATATACGTCACAGAATTTATTAGGACTCATTTGGTTATGACCGCAAACAAAAAAAACTGGTTCCTTATGGATCAGTATAGACAACTAGTACCGTGGTCGCACACCACTAATATTGTTGATAGATGATTGTGGTGTAATGGTCGTTTTTTGAACTTTATCTTAAATAAAACTCCCTTGGAACTCAGTACTCCAAGCAATTCTGAAGTTACATGAAAGTTGCTCACGTTTGACTTACTCAACGCTTAAAGACTGATTAAATTGCGATAGAGTGTGATAGTCAACAATCGACGTACATTGAGTGTGGTCAAATATTAGACTTGTAGTTTAACGATTTGTTTGCCTTAGACCAGTTAAGACAACGCTTCACCACGTGGTTAGGGTTTGAATAGCCAAGCTATTTCGTCAAAAATCGTAGGCATTACAATCACAACGCGGTTGACGTAGTATACAACGAAACAGCGCTGCGAAGTGATTGAAACTTAGTTCGGTCTGGCATAGGAAAACGTAGTGTTCAAAGTGTCATGCCTAGAATGACCTTTCACCTACAACTGGTTTTGGGAAAAAGGCTACATTTCATTTACAATATGATGGATAGTTTAATTGCTCATATTATTCTACGTCTGTACGTTTGAAAAGTTTATAAAACTGTCCAAGTAATAAATAGTCCAGAAGTAGCTTTCAGAGAAGTGCGATGAGCGGAATATTTCTCGTTCACAGCCAGAATGTTCGGATCCCGTAACTGCCACAACAAGGAAAGCTTTATACTTCACCTCGTATTTTTCGACTAGACAAACCGAGGTGAACGACCGCAGCTCGATTCTCATATGTTCAACAGACTTGACTTGGGATATGTTGCTGAACAAAAACGATAATTTTAGCTCGTTAAGCGAAAGGTACGGAATAGTTTCAACAAAAGCTTTTTAACAGAAGTCTCCTCCTGAGTTAAATATACTTCCTTTGTCGAAAGCAGCTGACTGGCATGAAAGCTTGCAACCAGTTGGTTCTTTCAATCACTTTCACAAAAATAAAAGAATACGCTAAAGAAAAATTGTGATTAGCATTTCCACTCTGCACTGTCCTACTGTCTTGATCGACAATGTTTTAACTCTGAGTGAGCTAAGGTAGGTTGTTTTCATGTCAGGATATTGATGGTAGTGTGAGGGATTTCAGCAATGGGAACAAGACTAACGAAGTACATGTGTGCCTTTCTTTGTATTATTGCTTCCGTTCTAAGTTGAGTTTATAGTGAAGGATGTGAACAGCTCAGGGCATCTTTGCGTTTCGAAGAATAACAGGTGATAGTTATTTCTACCAGTTATTTTGTAGATCAATATCATTCGAACTTCAAACTGTGTGCCACTTAAATTTTCAATCAGCGTAATATGAATCAACGTACTGCAATGAGATATATGAAGTTCTCAAAGTTGACAGTTTTATTACCGAAGAATAGTAGATGTGAAGCTCAGTTAACCAATGGTGATTGGAAGACCAACATTCAAACATGAGTCTCAGTAAATAAGGGCAGATTCAAAGTAGTTCATCTTGTGCTGTACACTTTTTGTATGAAGTACTATCAGGTTGGTCTCATCGTCCGCAACTTTTATGAATGATATCTTTCGGGGCTTCATAAAAGTCAAAGAAACCTAAGTCATTTCGACGTTAACAGTCTTATAAGCAACGTGTAACGCCCTTCATACAACAGTTTATTCTCCATCAATCACTTTTAAATAGAATCCACTTCTAGCAAATATACACTTTATAGATAGTCTGCAACCGATTCAGCAATTGTTGCAAAACCCCGGTAGCAGATGTCTTAAAATTTTGCATTTTTATATACATACGTAAAATACAACTTACCTCAAAACTGTGAAACAGTGCAGTAAGCTTATGTTAATAGCGATTTGACAGGAGCAGATGACACCATAGACTACTGCTGATCGAACGTTGATCGGAAACAAATGGAGTGACCTCGACAAATAAACCTTGTGTATCGTTGACCAGGAAAGGCAAAGATGACTACCATCGTTATTCTAGCATGAGATTCAATTAGTAAATGTCATTTATATTGTTTTAAATTTTAATGAAGATAGCTAATTGCTCAATTGTTTTCCAGTAACAGCTTGGCTAAAAATATTTGGATGTATATGGTGTGAAATTCCACCAAATGTTTTCACCTCATTTAACCTGACAACTTCGACTGTTGTCGAAAATTACCACTGAAAAAACAAACAGAAAATGTGTTGTGTGGTTTATTTCAGAATTCAACACAGCGGTGGCAACATTAATTAATTGGTCTTTGTATTAACTTGTTACTTCAAGTGTTTCGCTTGAATGAGGGAGTGACAGCTTCGTAGCACACACTATAGATGGGCAAGTGTGCATTTATAAGAAATAAATTTTGGTCATTGTGGTTATTCGCAGAGAGAGGAGTGATCAAGTCCATTGCTCTGTGTCCACCCCATTTCAATTAATATAGTCTATATTCTTGGTCCGTAGTTCGCTGGTTAAACTACATTAATCAGGTTTTCGCTTAGGGAGTTTAGTGACTTTATTTATCAACGTCAGCTGCTTCAAAATTCGCACTTTATTCGTTTGATGTATCTTGCATGACAAGTCATTGTTGTTAACGCGCAACCCTAAGCTTTAATATCCATTCAGTATATAAACCGTTTATGTCATATGCTCGAGTAGGGTCGTTACAAGGTTGTGTACTTCAATTACCTGAGAACGGATTATATGAGTACACCTAGTTTGTAAGTTCGTGATTAACAAGTCTCCGTTACGTACTCAACGAAGAAGAATGGTTAACAACTTGTACATCATTAGTCGCTTACAGTCATATAAGACAGCTTTGGAAACCAGGGCATGCCATATTGATCACTATCGGCCTTATGTTATGGGACGTATCCGAAGTAACATGGGAAGCATAATCGTGACATTAATTCCACTAAAAACTCGTGGTGCTATCAGGACTTTACGTTGTTCACATCTGTTGGCATCTAGGCAAACGCCGAGTATTTAGGGCTGAAAACTTCTAGCGTATTTCATTTAAATAGTTCTGGGTAATACATGGACAGCCACTAGTTATCCCCAGAGACACTGGCCAAATTATTGGTTATTTCAAGCAGCTGGTTCCAGTGAATCATACGGTAGTCTCGGAACCAGCTGTTTGCAAAAACCACCCATCTCTCTTTGAGGTCACGAGGGTATCCTGCTGGTTTTTAGGCCGAATGTAAAACGAATATACTTTATTTTCTTCTGAACATTAGAATGTTACTGCTAAGGACGTTTGTGATTGCATAGCTGCCATAAACAAAAAGAATCAAACGCTATTGTCACCGTTTTGAGCGTCTAAAGAGGTAGATACGCAAATGCAATCAGCCTCGTGGAGGTAAAATAAAAGTAGGATTGACCAGTACGTTTAGAGCAGTAAGAATTCCGGTTATACCACAATCATCAAGTTTGATAAATAATGACAACAGATGAACAATAAACTTGATGCTACAGCAAAATATGAAATTTAACACCTCATGTATGCTTTTTGTTAAAGCGGAATTATAGGAAAAATGGAAGCTGGAAGAATGTTCTAAATTTGATCAAAATTTATTGCGATAGAGACTTCTTTTAGTTTTGTGACACTAATACACATCGTTGTTCAGTAGACAACTTGCCTCAGTTGTGACGACTAGACACTCTCGTTAAATTACAAGAATATCCCGCAAAAGCCTACAAGACGAAATTACCGTCTGTCGATTCGCCATCCACAATTCAATATATGGAAAAATATATATCCACCTAATTTCACATCATCTTTGTTATCACATATATGCTTAAGTGACAGAACAGCACACAACACTAGTAAACAAAAATGAGCCAGACTATAAATGAACAGATTTTAAACAGATAAAACCGCAAGTCAGGTAACTTATGAGAACGACAGGTGGCGAACAAGACTTGTGTTTGTCTTTGATCATCAAGCTAATCAGAAAACAATAAATATGAAAAACAGTAACTAAGACAAGTCATAAAAACGGTCAGTAGAGGTTATGTACGGCCTGCTTATTATCAGTGATGCAATCAATGTTCTAGATCGTGGGCTGGATTGATTGCGGGCCAGAGGAGGTTAAGTGTTTGCGCGAACTTCTTCTGAGCACAGAGGCCAGGGTTGCGCAATCGGATACTAATGGCCTGGGCAATGGCCAACATTCGGAATCTCGCCATTTTTTATCGATTCCTTGGCACTTGCTAGACAATTTGGAGAGCACCCTTCTCACCGACAGAATGATCGGAATCATTCAAATGATCAGCAGTCGCGTTTGTAACCGTTTTAGCCACACCACTATTCAAGCACGCAGGATGATGTTGACGCATTCTGTCAGGCGATCGCCTTGTAGTACGACCAATATATGATGTATGACAAATGAGTACACATAACTACTGGTTGTATAACACGGAAATTTGTTTTTGAGTTGTAAAATGATAACAGGTGTTGAAAGGAATCTAACGCACAGCTGATTGGCTAGGCATGTTGTTTCGACAAACATTTCAGCTTTCTTGCGAAAACGTCGTCCATGGGATCTCCCATGAAACGTAGATCAATAAACGCAAGTTTTTATTCACAGAGGGTGACTTAAGTTTCGACTCTAACATCTACGTTGTCTTCTGAATGAAACTCTCCGGGTAGCCATTGTGCATATTTATTTTGTTGTATTTAGATCGAAGATCAAGCACAGAAAGCGTCTTGTCAGCTGCTTTGTCGTTCTAATCATATCAATGGGTATTTTAGAACGAATTAAGCAATTCAAATAACTTGGACTTTGTGTAGTCGAGGGCGAATAATCATTTTCATTTGTTCCACCTGATCTCATCAAGAAGAATGATAGAAGGGAAGCTCTGACAAAACAGTGAGGGTGGTCAAGGAAGTAGATAGCGCACGTGAAAAATTCAACACATTGAACCGTTGTGGAGTGATCTGTGCTTCTCACATAAATTGGGTATATCACTAAATCAAACCGGTCCGTCAAGGATGGTGTAATCTTATTGTCAACAAATCTTGAATATATGTGAAAGCGTTTCACATCACAGATTCATGTCACACAATCAAACTGACACGTAATTAGCCAGTCACAATTGGTTAGATTAAAATCGCAAGATTCTGAAGTCGCGCTTACTAATTTGTTGTCTTTATGGTGCGTTTGATCAAGTTGAAATATAAGCTATATAGTGTACATATTGGTTGACGAATGTCAACTGCTCACTATGAAACATACAATTATTAAACGAGGCAACTTGTAGCAAATTATAGCTTCACTCATCGGTAGTGATATGTGCGACTGATAATATAATGGGCTATCCGTTCCTCATTTATTTCGCTCATGTATGGTAGACTTTTGTGATATATTTTTTGCTTCTCAATACGTGAACTAACTTTTTAAATAATAAGTAGTTTGACAGATTTGCTAATTTTAGAGGAGATCCTTTTGCGAAAAGTCTGGACTTCGGTTGAATTCGAACCAGCAACATAAACATCATGCGTGAACGCGGCGAGCGCTCCACCAGCTGAGCTACGAAGCCACGCCGGAAGCTGAGAAATTTCACATTTGCACCTAGTTACCCACCCAACCAACTGTGTCATATGGAATCTACCAAATGATCCAGCCGATTGACTGCCCAAGCAGGATTCCTCGATCAGTGCTTGCTGGAATTCAGCAACATCGCTGATGAGCAATGACACTGAATTACTGAAAAGTAGTTGGGCAGAATTGTTAATTTTAGAAGAGATCCACTTGAAAATCTGCAAGTGAGGAATGTTACTGGTCTTCTCTACTTAGGTACAGCTGAGGTGATTATACGCATTAGTGCTTATTTGTTCATTTGCCTGTTATCGCTGCGCTCTGTTTTGTGAAAGGCAGAAAATGTTTTGAAAATTGGATTAATATTTCCTAACTGTTTTAGTGGTAGTTAAACTCGTTATGTCGGTTTTCATTTTAGGTCACATTTTTTAGATTCTTCAACAAATCACACGTCATCCAAAATAGCTTCCCAATAACGGTACTAAAATAACCTCCATTAAACTCAGACCTGCATTTTGAAGCAGGTACTACTCTAGGATATATTTTGTTCAAACTCGCTAATGTATCATGGACAAGAAAGAAAATATTTGTCAACTCTGTTTGAATATGTTGAAACACGAACCTCACTAGCTCACTGAGAACAAACTTCCAAAACATTAGCAATAACTTGCTTCTGGATGAATACATTGAGTCTGATTGGCATTGTGAAAATCGTGGTAAGTATTCGTGAATCAGTCAAGAATGATAGGCTGCATAGTGGAATCAGAAAAATAGTTCGAATTTGCATTGCAGTTATTCGAACAAGTTTATGCAAAATATGATGGGCAGTTCCTGACAGCTCTACGTTATTTCGTTCGGGTCAGAAAAATGAAAATGTTTTATAGGAACACGCGATAAAGAAGAAATTGAAATAGCAGAGAATTGTTTTCCTTTCTGAAGCTGCTGATGAGCTTCCAACGAGTGAAAATTGTACAATACATGAATAATCTATACATTGTTTGATACGGCACAAACATATGTGAACAAACTGTGTCTGAACGGATTTAAGCAACACCATCGAACTTTGTGGTTCAGCCGGTTTTCCCTTTCAAATGTGTTGCAATATGTTTGTAATAACCCGCCAGTGGTAGTGAATCCATTACCAGTCCGGCAAGAAAAGGTTCACTGTTTTTCTTACTTCCTATATGTAGTAGTCACCGGACCAGTTGGTATATGTTCAATGATTTTCGCTGAGTACGTTGAGACATAAATGTTTGTTTCGCCTGTTATGCTTTGAGTAGTGTTACTGACGTAGTGTACCCTACTGTAATGTGGTCAATCCTTGACATTGTGAAAATCAGAATGAAAACTGCTCATCTCTTAATAAACAAGGTGCTGGTCTCCATCATATTCTGTTGGCTTTATTCAAATCATCAGAACGCTACCGAGGACTGCAGACGTTTCCATCCAAGACTTGATGTATAAATCAGATTTACTCTTTCCGGAATTTGGAGCAACAACATTTGTGCAGATTACCTTCAATATATACCTGCGTTCTTTTCATGTATAAAATTCCAGCATATGAGGTATGCTCATAGAAGCTTGTCTAAATGTAAAATTTCCACTTTACGCGATCAAAGTTCCCCTAGAATCAAACGGAGTGCTAGCCCTAAATCACCTTTAGGCACATTTTGTGTGGGACGAGGGGTAAAAATTGCAATCAGGACATTTGTATGAGTGATTATTGAGGGATATTCATGAATTTCGATGAACATGAGTTGAACAGCAACTACAAATAGTCAGAGATTTCGCTTTCAAAGAGACAGCTGAGAGTGTTTCTTTTCCAAAATCCTAAAAGATTAACACGGGAGCATATCAGTGCTACTTTCGAGAGGTGGCCTTCTATCAACTCGGTTGCCTCCAATCTTATATAAAACAGTACAGACCTATGGGATTGAAACATAACCAAATCCAATCATGGACAATACTCAAGTTCCAAACGTCAGCGAGTATGTTAAGGCAAATTGACAAATTCGATGAGTATACATACACCAGACTTACCACTACTGATTCTGTCGAAACATTTTACCATGCAAGAAATATATTCTACTTACTAATGACCATTATAACTGCATTCCAATTCGATTTTTCGAAAATATTCAGCAAGCTAAAACATTTCAAGGGGCACACGACATTCCAAACTCACAAAGATAAACGTGTTAAGATAAACTTAAGTTCAAGTCATCTGCTCACCGATATCCGTAAGTTTAAACAGGCGTTCATTCATAAAACAAGGTTTTTACTTAGGTCTCAGCTCAGGGTAAGTGCTCAGACACCACATTCTGTTTACTCATCTCTGTTACTGGTTTGCTTTAACTAAATGAGACTGGCGAAGCAGTTAGAAGTGCCTGATTAGCAATTGGGGGTGAAATGCAGGCATATGAAAAAGTGATGTCGGTGTTTCGTTTTCCATCTTTGTCACTATAGACTAAATACTTCAGGCACGAAGGGTCCACATACAGCATGAATAACTGTTTAGTTCTCAAAAAACAGTTTGTCTTTCATGTGGGACGTACAGCATGCGACAGCAACCTAGATTGTACAGTTACTTCTTTAGCACCAGACCATAAAGTGCCAGAATTCAGAACTTCTTTACCGGTCGTCCGCTTTTCGTAAGTCATCTTTTCTTTTGTAATTAATCAATAAAAAGACAACAGTGACTGCGATGTAAACAGTTTCATTTGTAGTACCATACTACATTAATCCCGAATACAATACACCCACGCGTTCACATGGGACTAAGAAAGAACTGTCCCATTCCGCGAACTACTATCCTCGTAAAAATGACACAAAATGGCATTTAGGTTGTCTGTGGTCGAGCAGTAAACTGGAGGAACAGACTGAGAATTGATTACTGGCTACAAATGATGATAAGTCATACGAGCTTCCTCACTTTGTCTTGAGAGCCAAAGTAGACTTTCCAGTGGACAACGTTGGGAATCAAAATGATTTGCAGAGTTTGTCTAGAATGACCACCATTGCAGTTGTAGCAGATGAAGAATACTCAAACAATTGTAACCAGTAAATTCAGTATTGATAAAAACATACCAGATATACTAAGTCGTAAAACGAGTTCAGGGAGGAATGGTATAGAGTTTTGCAAGGTGTTTTGATAAAAATATTTGAAAACGTTTGGAACATTTTCTTTGCTTAAATACCGACATTACAAATAGTCATTATAACTTTATCAGGAACAAAGCATTTTACGATTGGATGAGATATATGTTTACTGCTCTGATTTCTCCAATAGAGCTTCGTTATTTATGGATGAATGAAATTTTTCTGGTCAGTTTAGGATTGTAAGTGTACAGTACAGAAACGACATTGCAATTCGGTTGATGTGTCTTTGCAATGATAATGATGTTAGGTGAGTTCGAGGGAAGTGAATGAAGAATAGTATAAATTTTGGTACCAGGAAATTAAGATGCTTTCTCTGTGGCTTTTACAAAGCATATTACTGACAATGTCGTTCTTCAATTATACTGTGATCTATCAAGTAGGATCAGTTGATAGATATATCGATCCTATCGGGGATTGCGTGCGTTTGATTGATCGGTCTTTAGGTCCAATCTAAAGTCAATTGAAAGCTTCTAAAACATGAGAGAGTATCAAATCAATAAACACTTCCGATTCTATGGATACAAGACTAAGTTACCAATTCTCTAAGGTGGGAGTGATGTAACTTGAGTGTAACAGTGTGTAACTGTAGTAAGCAGAGTTTGTCAAAAAAGGACCGAAGCATGATTTTCTAATACATGTTCTATTTGAGTGTGGATTTACCAAAAAATTTCTTATTTTCTCAGCAGATCTTCAGAGTATGAAACCACTTACTTTCCACTTATAATTGTTAGGTTCACGCAAGTAGTATGTTTTTATTTTGTAGCTTCAGAAATTGATTAACATTAAAACAAAAAGACTGAAAAAATAACGAATTATCCTAATTGGAATTGTCTGCATGTGGTAGGCACTCAGAATGTCCCAACCCCCCACATCATTCGATCTCGGACATATTCTACTTATCTTCTCTTTACTAGCGATCAAACCAGTAAGATAGTTCACTAACCAACATGAAAGCATGTCGAACCAGTTTGTACCTTCGAATGAACACAAACCTGTGTTGGTCAAAAACAACTAGTTACCAACGATATTTTTGTGGTTCACATTTATGTGTAAATCAAGTTAATGATTTGATTCCAATGCCAGCCGCTACGTAGACCTTCTAGCCAGATTGTCCCATTTCGAAAGAGGCTGTCTGGTAATTTTTATTTAACCGTGAAAGCTCCATGTAAACGTGAATTGAAACTTGATGTATGTAATTCAGTTGCGAACACGCTCACCTTGCTACTCTGGCCGTAATGTTTGTTGCAAAATGCGCATTTCCGAGCTGAAAAGCTATAAAGGTAATGAAGACGTTAACACCATTGATATAAAATGTATAAATCGTACAAATTCTATGACATTAGAGTCCCCTCTAAAATCTCACAATCCGTGATCCAGCGGACAAGCGCTTTGGCCGGTAACGCGAAAGGTTGTCAGTCTGATTCTCATCTGATCTATCGTTACTTGATAAGTCTAAACAAAGATGAAACTTGTCGTGACACGTCTATTTAAGGGTTTGCATCCATACCAACACGTCAGGTTGTTCTAAATTTGGGATAACGATTTTCCAACCTCAACAGCCTAATCATCAACTGGGGTTTACTGAGCCCAGCTATGATCAATTGTCAGTGTTCGAGAGATGAATACACACAACGCCCTTGTCAGTTCCCACGACTCAACAATGGGCGAGAACGCTGTACAGGAAGTGGTATATATTTCATCACTATTTCTACTCGGTGAGAACTCAAGGCTATTAGATCTGCCACATATAACAGGTATTTATTAGAGTCGTGGTGATAGTTAAATTGCGTAATAAGCACAAAAAACTAGAAAGTATCACTGGGCTCTTTCAGTTGCCGCTATTCATTGTTGACAAATTTCTACACCCTAGTTGTATAAGCAAAAATCCACAGCTTGGATGCATCGGGCCATCAACAAATGAGCCACACTACTGAACGTTGTTGTACTGGATGCACACTACTGCTACTTCACATCTGAAAAGTTATCCTAGTAACATCTTCTCAACATCTGCTCATACAATTCCTGATAATTTGATTACGCTCCAAAAGATCACTAACAGACCTATTCATACTAGAGCAAAACCAATCACAAATTTCGAATTATTCAACAGCAATCCAATAGCATGCTCAACAATATGAAGTGCAAGACGATGGACATCGGCAGCAGATTAAATCAGATAGGACGTAACTGGTAAAAAGTTTGCCTGGAACCAGCGATCATTCTTGGTTACCAAGTTACTAATAAACATAGTAGATGTCACAATCGTGAAAGCGGATATGTCTATCCCTGTGAATAATGTATAGATATAACCGGACATTTTTGTTTAGAACTATTCAGCAATTCAATGTTTAGTTCCACATGCAGGTAAAACTTCGACGCAACTGTTCTGCCATATAGCATTCCAACTGTTACGTAAAATGACAACTCGGGTGGATTCACCATTAAATTTAAAGAAAATTAGGCTACAGAACAATTGTAAAATTATAATATGTGCAACGACAACTACATTTCACATCAGCACAGCCTAATATACAGCAATAAATCAATCCGTTTAGTCTACACATTATCGAACCTGTTGTAACCTAACTGTGCCCACCAGTCAGCAACATTAGCAGATGCAATAGGGTGATTAACGAACATAAATCACAGTTGCTTGAGTGAATGACAGTCCTCAGTGTCAGCATGACAGGATTCACGCGACGGTAGTTGCAGACAGTTGTCTGTTGGGAGTGGCAGGTATCACATGGAAACTAGGGCTGTGCGGCTGACAGACAATGCTGGGTTATAGCGACCAAGTAAATGATAGTATATGATCAAGGTGAACTATGTCGCGACAAATTACTTTCTCTGTTTGGCTGTAAATACTTTCGGATTAACTATCTATAGCTGTCAGAAATAAATTAGGTAAACGCAATCTTATGGCGCTATATCTTCAAATTTACAAAGACCGTATGGTAGAATACGGAATACATTTATCCGAAAGTTGTAAAGCCAATGTTTGATAGCCAATAAGTTTCATTCCGCTTGAATAGTTTATGACAGCAAGGTAATATCGGGAATAATTGTTTACTCTAATACCCCTGATTCGGCTTTTCTGATAATACATGGATGTACGGCCTCCGAAGTGAGGCAGGCAATAGACTAGGCGTTCTCCGATGAAAGGTCGAAAAGTGACCTTCGGAAGACTTTCGGTCAAGATGCGTTGCAGGAAAAACAACATTTCTTACGTTAGACCGAAAACGGAAGCAACAAATTAACAAATTTATGCGGAACTGTTTAATGTAATGGAACCAACGATGAATCAGATGTCTTTTAATTTTTAAGGAGTTGCTCAGTTTGGTTTGAGAATTCGATCGCAAATGAACGATTGCTGAGCCTAACAACTAGTTGCGTAAAAAATGTGCGTTCCTCTCTTCATAACTCAATAACAATCAATAAAAGTTCATTGTATGTTTTTTTCCGAGATGTGTATCTATTTCTTATGTTAACGTCTATCAAAACATCAGGTGTAATCAGTGAGCCGACAATTTCTGCCTGATTTACGTAATTAAATTTGCCAAAAACTGATGGATTAACAAAGGACCACATAGGTTGAAGTATTTATGAACGACTCGCTTCTAGCTGGTGAATAGCAACTGATTGCACGTGTTAGTATGATTGCTTACACGAAGCAACCTACGAACTGTTGTGTTTACGACAGGTACCGATGAAATATGTCACTTATGTGGTATACCGCATATCCGATCTGCACATACTGAATCACAGTGTATTTTGCAACTCTCATTTATCAGGACTACACGACATAACTCCGATGAGCACGATACCGTTTAAACTAATTCAATGGTCTATCAGATTGTACACGATGTTATCACGAAAGACTGACAATACCATCCAGAACAGAACGCTAGTGAGTGGGGGAAATTATGAAGCACGTTCATTGTCAAAACACAGAGTTGCAGATATGGATACTCATCAGGAAACCCATCGGACGTTTTGCTAGGCTTGCTTCCGTAGCTCAACCAGTATATATATAATGTTTAAGAGGATGCGGTTTCTGCCACTAGTTTGAATCCAGCCCAAGGTCCGATTTATCAATTTTTGATTCGTTCACATACATCAATTAAGCTAATAATTGAAGTGTAAAAATGATGTTGAAGTGATCGTTAGAAAAGTTTGCTGAAGTCAGTATCAGATGGATTTCGAGACGACTTATCCACACAGAAGTGTTTTGCTTAATGTCGTCAAAGCCAATACAGAAAGCTCAGTAGTGTCATTCGTCACAACTTCCTTCCAGGATCAACGCTGTACAGCTGTTTCAGACATCCGTTGACTGAAAAGAACCCGTGTTTTCATACTGTGATTCTTGACAAAACAGTCAGTTTTAAAGTACAAATCAACTTTTATGGGAAAATAGCAGTCAGGCATGCAGTTCACAGTTCCTCAGAGATGGCCGATCTTCACAAGTCTCATTAAGTTGAAGTCAACTACTAGTGACAGCAGGAAACCGTGGCATGAAGACTCATGGTCCTAATAACACAGTAACTGTTTTTCACACCATTATCATACTGAACAAGGTACATGATACAACCAGCGTGTAACAATATATGCTGGATGCACCGCAGATAAAACAAGGGACGACTGAAACCTCAGTAGTAAGCTGGAACGAAGACCGAATAGAAGCGTTCACTTATGAAATTAGGAAATTTATATCAAGGTAAATATCCATTAGAAACACACTGTATAGATTGTCTCCTGTCAACCTGAGACTGTGATATGTTGTCGACGTTTCAGCACAGATTCTTAGAAACACTTCATTCGGGAAAGTGAATCTATTCGTATCGAACGCAGTGTTGTTCAAAGCAGTTAGTACAGCCCTAGAAGAAGCGTACATTTCGTCGGTTTATTTTCAATGTGTGAGACAGATTTTGTCCTGCAAAGCTAGATGATCAGGTATACTGATTACTTGTGTGAACGTTATCACCTAACCTTATAGCAAGTAGTTATGGGAAAGACCAGTTGGATTCAGCACCAGCAATTTGAAAATCCTATGTTCGTGACATATTTGCGATCGTAAGACCGGATCCGTCAAAACAAACTCAACAATAGCTACAAAATTTCATTCGGGCTTTTATAAAGAACATGGGGCTGAAACAGAAAATTAATCAGCTAACAACTCTGGAATTGTTTGTCCAGGTTGCAGCAAAAGATTTCCAATCCGCCTTCTACTGTAAAAATCTTACGTTTGAATATTGGCTGTGACTGTACGACTTTTTGTATTATATACGTTTTCACATGCATTGTTAACCACGTTTTCCGCGCTACATCTAATTCATCTACGGCAGTGAACGAACAGATATCAGCTACTGGAGGGAATCGTTGAGCAAATACACAAATTTTATTCTGAAAAGCTTCCTGGAAAAGATTTACAAACGGTTTCAAGCCGGGTGACAGAAGAGATAGGCAAACAGGGAGAAACAACTGTTTTACTTGGGACACAGATTTTATGGTTTTCTCTGAAGTTAGGCTTAAAATACATATGCGTCGGGTTTGTTTACATATAACAGGTGACAACTCAACAGTCTTCAATGGTGGGACAACTCAAGAACCTCTTTTAAATTGAGGTAACAAGTTAGTGAACCATCGACAAGCGTTGATGAGAGGACTGTACTGCGAGGAACTAGCAAAAGTTCGAAATCAAAAAAAAGCAAACAATAAGCAAGGGTGGCAACATTACCGCAGATTCGTTATCAGTGACACAAGAGCAGCCGGTCGCGTGTTAGATAGTTAGTATTCAACCTTTCTCAAAACTTCACAAGTAGATCAACGAGAGTTTAGAACTGTAAGTGAGACTTTTGACGCAGATTAGTTGCAACTGCAATTGTCTACATCACTGGTAATACACCGAACGGTTACAGACGGTTCATCACCGGAATGTGGTACTTGCATATATCAGGTTAAATTTGAGTAAAGGAAGCATGGTTAGATATTCCTGCCGATCAAAGACCCTAAATTGCAGTCACATATGAAGGCGTAATAAACGTTATCGTCTCTGAGATTCTACCTCACTTCTGTTGACTGATTTCCTTCTTAAATATTTAACATTCCGTTAATAACAAATCACGAATAGAATTCCTTCATTTTTATTAGTATAAGATCATGGATGTAGATTTAATCGCGTTGAAGACCAACCGCACCAGATGGCAGCCTTCTGATTCTTTTCTGTCATTATGTAAGTGAATTGAAATTCACTACCTTTTTCAATACCTTAGAGCTCCAATGTTTATGATAAAAGAAACAAACTTCCATTATGGTGCTTAGTTCAAAAGGATCTGGCGGGGAAACCTATCGCAGTGCAAAATCTGCAAACCGCTGTGAGTGACATTCCACTTTTACCGACCGAAACACCTTATCGTCTTCTAGACAGTTGAATATTTACCAAAATTTCTAACGATTTCCCTCATCTCAACTTGAAAGGAGTCAAAATATTGGGGCCAAGCATCAGGGTTAACATGACATCCACCGTCTCCTCTCCAGGCATTCCGGCAACCTGTGCGCTTCTCACAAGCTGTTATGTGATACATCCGCCCTGCAAATGTGAAGTCAGTATCATAGTGGTCAACACAGTTGCCTCATGAAAGTGTGGACAGACATGTGATTCAGAGCGTGATAAGCATATACACTGCTGACGAACTGCAATAAGTGCCAAGGTCAATTCAGTTGTGCATCTTCAAAACAGATCGGTTAAATGGTCTGTAAAAACGTGTAAACTGGAATCAACTAAAACGTACAGCGTAGTTTCACTTGCACCATTCATTCCCCCAAAAATGTGTGCCCATCTAGTATACTCAGAAATATTTTTCACATCAAAATAAAAATTTTTCTAAAGAAACTGTTTTGTAACCACGAACAGGTTTACTCTGAACTTCACTTAAGTCCTTCGTGAATTTATTCGGTTGGCACGACTGAAACGAAACTATTATACGTCTACTTTGAATTAAGAATTATGGACTTATTGTAGCACTGATTATGCCGTTTATTCAATTGTCTGCGCAGATGGCAGTCACTGGACACACCAGAAATCACCTTAATTATATTTTGGAAGGCAATAAACAATGAAATGCGGCTAATCCGCTACAATTGAAGCTAATCCAGTAAGCTTCTAGTACTGTGGCTCCCAGTATCAATCAACATGGATCAACAGCTCGTTTCAGTGTATTGAAAATCCCTGATACAAAGCGACTAACCCCGTATCATTTGAGTGCACCACAAAGTGAGGTCAACTGCACTCAACGTTTCAATTCTTACAACTCTGTAGGCCTGAATAGAAGCGTACAACCAGGTTTGACAGAATGTGCTGAACAGCAGTTTTGTTATGATGGTTCCCATCATAGATCTTGCGCTATTATTGTTGGGTCGCCTTAGATAATGCTCTATAATTCGTTAAAACGAGGGTCTGGTCATACAAGCGATATTACCCATCCTTTGACTCCAAATCCAGCATTTATTAAGAGCACAAAATGAAGTAATAATAACGATTTAGTATAACAGAAAAGTACAATTGATAGTCAATTGTCTTAACGAGCAAAATCAATCACTGGTGATGAAGATCGCAAAGTCACCTGAAACTGAATAGTTCCGCATTTGAAAGTCAATGAGAATTGGGACATTAGTGAGCTAGAGTTTTGGACCGTTCTGGAAATATGGTCGGTTTCACTGTTTTTCAAATAAGAGGCCGCTTGTCAAGCCATTTTGCCATAAAGATAATCAGCTAAAGAAGATGAGCTTGTAAAATGATAAAATGAAACGTTTAGTATTACCGTCTACTTGGGTATTGCTTTGCCTGGAAATTCACTAAAACTCGCGATAAAACAACTGTCATAGTAAATGTTCTGATAAAGCTGTCCTAAGTAGCATCCGTCATTAATCCCATTCGCAACGGTCACATTGCACTGCATGTAGGTCATGCAATGGAAGTACGACTAACAAACTACACATCTTTTTAATTTTGACATAGACTTCCATGCAAATAGCCATCATTCGAAAAGCCGTTCACTTTGAAGACCAAAATATGATAGCTGCTCCGTAATTAGCCCACACCACGCCACCTTAGAACACCTTGTGCTTTAATGTTCCCTTTCAAACCACAATTGCAGAGGGACTGATCACCTCTCTGTTTTAATAAACTAAGTGAAATGTCGGAACAAACGACCAGAAGCTTGCAGCGGTACAGTCGCAGTTCTATTACAAAAAGATGTTTTCAAACAGGTTTCATGTTCTCGTGGGCAAAAGGGAAACCCCGATGAGCTGTATCACTGAGCGCTCACAGATCATGCACGCATGTGAATGGTCGGATCAGGTTAGACGTGCTAATACCCAGTTCACGTACGTGCAATAGATTTATATAATTGATCGTCCAGCTGCCTTTTACTAAAAGTTCTTCATTCTTTAAAACACCAGCTGCAACCCAAAATTGTCGTGTCAGTTAGCCCATTACCTAACTGAATGCTAAATTTCGCATACTGCGTACATCTGGATGAAAAATGAGCAAGGAGGTCTTCATAGGTGTGGCTTCAAATCTGCTAATTTTATTTTAAGGCAACTTCAAGTTCTTTGTAGGAAATATTAGAATGTCTAACCAGTAACATCGTGAAATATCTGTCCCGGAAGAAGAATACTATGTTCAACATGTGTTACTTTATTATGTCCCTGTTGCTATACCATAACAGTTGTGATCCTCAAACACTGTTTCAAATCTTCCAAAAAACCTGAAGGATATTCATTCGGATACTGATTCGTGATCTCTCTTTAATACGATTTTCACCGGACCTCAGTCATACCTCTCAAACTTTAATGATTAACAAACTAACTTTGTGATGTTCACTATTCAACCTTCCACGTCGTAATCAAAAGTTTAGTCGTCGTCAGCCTCAGTGAACATTATTTGCTTGACAGAAGCGTGGTGAGTAGAATAAATTTTTGATAACACGAACGATTGATTTTTAATGAAGGTCATAGAGTTGATCAGTGTAGCATGTGAGTAGCAACAGCAGAACTGTCCACTCATCCAACTGGACCATGGTCACATGTGTGCAGTCGGACGTGTTATCGAAACATCTCCATGGATTGACTATTGTCATCCGGTTTCTACTTTAAACGGAGTAGATTGTTGCAGTGCCTATGAAGGCTTCGTTTACCGTGTACCCATTATGGAGCGGTTTCTCATAAACTATGTCGGAGCGAAGTTCCACTGAACACTGAGACTGACGAGATGTTGGTCAAGTTCCAAAGCCCAGGTTGTTCGACTCCTGGGTACCAGGTATACGAACTTCAGGAAAATTCGTTGAACACCTATAGGCATGACCTCGGATAACAATCTGGAATTTCAACATTTGCGTTTTATTAGCTGATGGAGTGTTATGCAAAATCAGATTTTGTTTACTGAACTGAAGAAGTGGAATTTAGATCTCGTGCAATAGGCAGATGCATGCGTTTTTACGATAGTTGGTCGGGGTCCTAGTTTTTACTAGAACACAGCTTTTTTGAGAATCTCTTTAAGCAATCGCAGGATACAGGAGAATCTTGAGACTAAAACAATTGCGAAATCCACTGGCTATCATCACTTTTATAATAACGATCATTTTCTAATATACGACTAAATTTCTTGTCCCGTTTGAAAGTCTGTTACTGGGAACATTGTATAGTGGTTACGACTGAACGTCTCCTTGCCCATGTCACCACCGGATGTGAATCTTTAGAGCTGGATGATGTCACCGGAAGATTATCTATTTTTTCAAACATATATGGCCTAAATTTAGCTCGAGTTGTAGCAGTAAGTGGCTGATACAATGGGAGTAGAATACCATCCGCCATCCGGTTTGGGTCTGAGGGAGAGTGTCCTAGAACACCGATTACCAGAACAGCTGTGTCATGGCTTACTTTTGGTCTTACAAAACTGTAATTTTTAATTATGACGTGCCAAGTATGTGAACTATTCTCTCTTTTGAGGAACGATCCTTCGCCGGTATATCGCTGCAGTGGAGAAACAACTCTCTGTCATTCTCCCGTTATGGAACGGAAGTCCTGTTTTTGTTGGCAGAATGAGATTCTTACTGAAATACAACGAGCAGACGTAGGAAGTCTGAATGACCAGTCGATGGACAAACCACACTGCTCTCTTTCTGTCAGATTTGATGCCGGCTATAATTTAACGCATTGAAAAAAATAAAAAAACGTTTACTAGACACAAAAATTTTCGTTACACCGTTTTGACTTCTAATCTTACGATGCCATTAATACGGCACTGTTTTTGAGCAAAGTGCTGCCACCGTATATGCACTGACAGGTAGTTTTGATTATAGTCAGGTGGTAATATGCGTCCTGAACTACCAGAACGAGCTTAGAAACCTGACACTTGTAATCTGTTATCAAAAACCAGTGTTAGGACTTCAGTTTTGTTACACATGGGTTTAAGCTCAAATACTCTATTAGAACTGCCGTGAACTCAGCCGTGGAAATTCCTTGATCACCCGGGTCCGAACATAATGTTCCAGCAGTTTTAGTTACAGATGAACGTCCAGTTAGCATCGTCTACCAAAATGGGTGAACGCAACAGTTGTTCAACGAGAACAATATGTTCCTACAGGTTCTTACAACATACGACAATCAGTTTGACTTTCACTTTGTGTGAGCATATACACCACAAGAAGAGGCTATTTCTTTGGCGGTTATTCATGCAGACACGGATGAGTTCGAAGAAAAGTTCCGTTCTATCTTGCAACTTAACATTTACCGAGATAAAATAGGGAAATTTTTGGTTTTCTAACCTATTCGCATTTTGAGTTTTCAAGTAATTGACGTTTTGGAAATACCTGACTCACACCACGTTATCCTTTTGTAGTTACATATGCAGTACATAGATATATGAGATATTGACTGAACACAAGACCATATATGAACACATACATACAGTTTGCTGGCAAGTCAACATAAAATAGGAAATTGAAAACAATTTTTAATTACTATTATGTCAGTCAGTTTCAAGACATATGGAATTTGAATAATTTCGTTACCTACTTTTCAGATAATAGAATCCCAAAATCTTAGCAGTCCAACCTAAACG
This sequence comes from Paragonimus heterotremus, assembly GCA_013368495.1. Classification (NCBI taxonomy): domain Eukaryota; kingdom Metazoa; phylum Platyhelminthes; class Trematoda; order Plagiorchiida; family Troglotrematidae; genus Paragonimus; species Paragonimus heterotremus. The sequence goes on along the minus strand of LUCH01000193.1, from coordinate 54,995 downwards.
TTCCATGACAGCGAACATGATCAGATAGTCATGTTTGTTTTTGAAACTATTGGAGGTTTTAACTAACGTCAACCTACTTAGATTCAGGTGTTAACGCATTTACTGTGACAGTGTACATTATAAATCTAAAAGATTATTATCCTAGCGTCCGTGAACCGTATCACTCTGATCAACGGTGTTGGCTGCGTGTATTTTCAGACAGAATTGTAGTAGTACTTTTCCTACAAAGGATTCTGTGTATTGATGCTTTAATCGAACAACCAGCGATTATATGTCATAACCGAAACATGATTAAAGTTAATGTGTGTTCAGTGATAGTTACACAGTGGGATCAACGTTCATGTTTGTTTACGACAGGACACCTCTCCCAACCTATTCTGTCCTATTCCGAAGAGGTATTAAAGTGGTGATCCGTGGCTACTGAAGTTGGCGTTTGTATTCATATGTGCACCCTTTTGTGAGAATTACCTCAAGCCCCAACACCTCACACGTAATGCGATCCACTGTGGCTGCATATCTGATGATCAGCCACCTTGAACCGCATTTTAAAACAACATGAAACATTAATAAATCTAAACAACGAGAAACGTGTGCTCCTCAGGATGATTCAGTCATTCCACGTATTTTCAGTGGTATGCTAACCGGTCCTGATATCGCGATATTTGTCACTGTAATAAAACCTCTGAATAGTCGCCCGCCAACCAACTGAAGCTCGGCCCCAATGGTTGCTCGGCGTTTCTCCTAGGTCGACTACATAACCGAAGTAGTTACGTCGTTCTACATGATCACTACCAGGCAAAACTACTCAAGTTTTCTGAAGTATTCTTAAAACTACCCATTAGATGAGTGCTATAAAAAGATAGATAATAATAACATAACTATTTTCTAACAATCAGGATCTCGTGAAAGTGAAGATGGCTATGTGGAGCACACAGAATTGCGGAGCAGACGCTAGACAATATGTAATCAGAAAAGTGTTCAGAGCTGGATTGTTAACGATAAGCTGCTGGTGAATATTTATATAAAACTGTTCACATACCTGGTCAAAACGTTTGGGCCATTGTGTTTTGTCCGCCGTTGACTGACGGGTTGAAATTAACCTGGGCTTAGGTTTAACGCTTAGTACACCAAGTTACAACCATGTTGGGTGACCGGCGGTTACGCTGTAAAACTTTGTAGTACGTTCAGCTTGAGATGGCTGATACAACTGTAATCTCACCTCGAACTTATGCAGTGCGATAATCTGAGTGGTGGATGTCAGGAAACGTTATGAAGGATTATCATTGCTGCCAACGAAAAAAGATGAAACCTGCCAAAAGAAGTAATGGCCTAACAAAACTGAAAGCCTCCCCGCCTACGTAGGGTTTCGTGTCCTATCTCTCAACATTTTAGCGATAATATGATCAGTTTATTCAACCGCAGCCCGTGGTCATTGAGTGAGTAGGTTCTGATATTTACTGCCAAGCACTGGGTTACTGGGTTACTCAAAGCGACCCTTACTGTTCTCCGTTCATATTTTAAGTGGTTCTGCGGACGAAATAGAAATATTTGTTTAACAAATTGGTGAGTATATGTTCCGGCTGCTGGTGCGTTCAAGTTACAGCTTTCTTTAAAAGTGTTACTTTATCAATCCCTTATTTGTTCGACTTGATTCACCCTCCTTGAAAGTGACAAACGAATTACCACTGAAACTCGCCTTGCTGTGCAAGAGCATTTTAATTTCCGGCCGACCTTTGCACTGCGCTTTGTCCTTGCAGCATTGACTAAACAAAGTTGCCACCCACACAAGACAGGTGGTTCTTCACACCTTCTCCTTCACCATAATCCTGAGGATTGCTAGTTTGCTTCTTCAGTTCAACAATATGGCATCCATATATACATGAAGGGAACCAACATTAACCTCGATACCGGACAGAGTTGAGGATGATCAGAATCGAATAGCGTTAGCCGGCCAAGTACCATTTGGGCCATCTCATGTGTAAAAAACAAGACACGATTGATTATACCTACTAGCATATGTCACTTAAATCAAAAAACACGACAGACTTAAAACCAGAAGGTTTTCAAAAACGGATATGTCGAGTTATTGATAGAATGGACCATAATTACGATAGTTCACAGTACATCATTGTTTTCAGCGTTTGTGAATGTTGTTTGTCATAAGAATATCCTTCACGCATTCGTACACAATAAACCCATGCAGTTCAAGTCCGACAAAAATAAGGAGTCATAGTGTTTAACACAAAAGGTGCAATGAGACTTTGGTCACTATTTAGCACAGTTATTCAACCTACGGACAAGGTGGTGTGGAACTGCTGAATCCTGGAGACCAGTTAGTAATGGATCAGTATTAACGATTACCTGCGTAATATGCTCCCAACTTGTTAGTGGTGCGCTCAAACACTCGCTTCGTCTCACTCAAACACAGACCCAAAACGACACAAACACAGACGTATGATCAATCACTTGACGGTCTGGTAAAGCAGTTCATAAATGAAATCTCCAGAACTGGTGACAACAGTTACGAATCAAATAACAACACGGAATGCACCGATAAAATAGATGATGCCTTAGCCAACTCGTGGACTGAGAACAGAGTGACACACTGATTACATTGATGAAGAAGAGTAGTTTAGCTCGTTTTTCGAAACTATCAACATTTCCGGAATGCCACCATGTCGTTGTACTCAGATGCTTTTGTAGGTGTGATAACGCAGCATAACCTACTATGACTGATTTGTGTACTAAAAAATTAAGACTAGCAAATGCTGGAAAAACTTCTGAAAATCTTGTATGAAAGGTTAAATTACGTGAACGCACTAGGACTTGAGAACTGAAACTGGTACACAGATCCGTCTTGAGAAAAGGACAAACGAAGTCTAAATTTACTGTATGTGGAATTTGGGGGGAATCCCGGAGTGAAGTGATACCCTTGTGGGAAATTGCAAAGAACCTACTTTCTCATGTGCTTTTGGACTTATTCCTATCAAACGGTGAAACAATTTTTGTTAATGTGGTGACATTTTTCCTACTTCACTTTTTAACTCTCCATCTGCGTTGTTTAAGTTTGACGATGTGTTAGTTGTCATGCTCAAAACTATAAGGAACTGTTGGTTTAGACCGGCACTTATGAAACTTGTACAATCGGATATGACTCGAACATGTTTGTGCAATTCGAAAGTTTCTACGATTAGACGTTTTTTATTCTATTCGAAACAAGGCAAACGGTCTTTGTGACTGTGTGTTGAATAGGACGACAAACCATCAATGTGCTCTGTGTGAAAAACTGTTTGAATGTTACAACTAGATTGATCCAGGTGAGCCGGTTAAATACCCGGACGAATAGCTGGGCGTATATTCATAGAGATACGTCGCAGATTTCAACCTGCAGTCCAAACAAGCCGGATGCGTCAAGATGGGATTCGTAAAAATGGTTTGTCACTCCTGAAAAGTTAGCTGAATTTCTAAATCGGCCTCTAATTTTACTCTCATCATCTTCAGCTGCACAACGGGTTTCATAATCACTAACAAACATTGATCAGACTACAAACTTTCCATCAGTCCTTGTCTGTAGTTATTGTCTCAAAGACTCCCGATAGGTAGCCAATACATACGAAATTCGTCTTCAGCCGGCCACTAGAAGGACAGTGCAGGCAGCTTGATTTGGTTACAGCTCCCTGTGACTTGTTTTCGTGCACGGTGTGTGTAATGTGATTGAACCTCTGTCCACTTTACTGTCAGTCACCGTACAGTGACTCACATGTCACTTCTGGAAAACCTACAATCAATATAGTTATATGGATCTAAATATAGAAGCGGACAAGTGTTTAAGCTGTATTTTGTCGGGGGTTGGCTTGGCCTGTTGCAGGTCCTAAACGAGGGTTCATTTTGACGATAGGTTGTTACGAGATGATGTTGTACTATCAAGGTAAAAGTATTTCACTGTTATTTGTAGACAAAATTCTAAGTTTCACGCAATAAGTCTTTCTCAATACTGTTTCAGAAGTGCATATGTATTTCCTCATTGGTTTCACTATCATCCGCATCCATGAAGCAATTCTCTGGTGACACCGTAACTTCTTGTTTCATTTCAAATGAGTTCATTTTTTTAATCATTCTTAGCCGTTGGTTTGTTTGTTTCTAAACCCCTGCTAGGTTACAGGGATTTTCTGTACAATAATTTCTCAAAAATGTTATTATTTCAAGCAACAAACCCGAATGTGTGTGGGCATTAAGTTTCATCCGCTTCTCCAGCCTTTCTGATCTCACTGGTGGGACTTATGATTTGATTTCGCCTTAGTCGCCGAATCAGTGAATCTCAATCGCTCTTACATATAGGCCAGTTCGTCTTTTTGATTCCCTCATGTGATTTCACTTCTGGAACAAGTTGGTCACTTCACTGAATAATCTTTTGGTTTAGTCAAAGGTTTTCGTTTCCTAATGGTTGTAGTCAATACCTTCCCTTAAAAAACTGTGCAAAATAGTAATGGGCTGAAGGACTCTGAAGAAAAAGACGATGGATGTTACTCAGACCTAGAGATTTGACACAGCAGTTTTGAAAGTAAAGAAATTGCGTACCCAAAATACAAATAGAGTGGTCAACACAACATCAAAGATTGTTCCAATATATCGAAATAGTAATGTGAATGTATGATAACATTTGGCAAAATCGAGGTACACAAATAACCTGCAGGTCAAATAGATCTAACACAGCCAAGGGTGTTGTTATTTGGTTTACAAACTGTTGGGTTGTGCAACGCAGTTTAAAATAACTTCACAGAAGTGTACACATTTCGAAAGAAACTGTAACGGTATTCTTTGGGATGTTGGTTTTGATTGCAAAACTAAAGCAATAGAAGTATATAAGGTTGGTTTACTAAAAAACAAGTTCATTAGATAGTGCGATAGGAACGTCGTGAATGTGGAAGTTTGAAAAGCCATATAGAATTTGCCCGCTACCGGAGTTATTAGTTTCATGATAAGTCCGCAAATCGACAGGAGCCATAGTGGTCAGGTAATACAGCTGTGAAGAACTTTTTCACGATCTGCTACTATCAGGCTCAAATATGTGTGTGAATTTGATCTTGGCGACATCCACCTCGTTTTCTGTTAGCGGATAAGTTCAAAAGAAACCTTACTAACGACCTCGTGCATAGCTACTTGCTTGTCGTCAACAGAGTAGTGGGAAAATGCACTTTATGGGGAATAAGTTTCAGCGCAACACAACCAATTACATTGTGAATGCAGCAAACATGTTATATAATCCAGCTGAAACAAAGGTCTCTAACTTGTCTTCCGTTTCTGTAAACGTTGAGCTTTCTCGGATAAGTTTGGATGTCAGGTTCAAGGACACTTTGAGGACTGTCATTTTAATAACTAAACCGTGAGTTTCTACACTACCTCTGCGAAATTGTCTACAGCTTGGGCAACTCAACAGCAACAAAGGCAAAAATATTTACCAAATGTTACGCTAGCTTTTCACCGCTGTCAACTGAGGAGCTGTATTTGGCAAGGTTGTTCAGGATGAAACATAGGCACCAAGTTGAAGGCGAGTTAGCCTGTGTCGTTGTCTCCAGTAATTGACAGCTGAATTCGCATACTGCCGAGTTTTGGATATATACAGCGGGTTACCATTGTAAAAAAGATTGTATTATTTTTAAACATGTCAGTGGCTCTTATGCGAACGTGACCGTTTAAGGTAAAACTGTCTCGAAACCGAGGCTCAGCGAAATCAATGTGGAGTGCTTATAGTTTTTATAAATGGTTGGAATAAATTCAAATAAGCAATATACTGACGTATACAACGATGTCGAATTAGTGGTGGTTGCTGTCTGAGCAAAGGGTTTGGCCCTTCGCATTTTCTACTTACCAGGCTGACCCTTATGCATATCTATACATCCAAGTTTCGGCAGCAAACATTTGAAATGTTCGTCAAAATACAGCTTTTTTCTGCCCCTAATTCTGAAAATATTTGTCGGGATTAAAAACGACCAGCTCAACTCAGCCAAAGATCGCTAAAAAGGTGGCCGACTAGACGTCTTGCGTACCGTAAGTGAAGGGTCTTAATCACTAGGTGAGTGACGATCATGAAATAGGTCAGCAAGACTAAGCATAGTACGTATAAAATGCTTATGGACAATCTCCTCAGTCCTGTTTAATACGTTCGCGTAACAACAGACTGGTCCAACCTCGTTTATGCTCATTTTGCTGGCAGAGTTAATTTAGAGCTCTGGTAGTTCACGTTTTTTGAAACAACCCTAGTTTTAGTGAACAATTACAATGTCTTGCAAATCATAAAGAATGATTATGTATCCACTTCATAGTCTTTAAAACATTAAATTGAACGTCGACTTTAATTTACAGGTAGTTCCAAATTTCCTTTTACAAATATTAGTTTCGTCATCTCCTAGTTAGCCTTATTCACAGTTGTCGTGGCAACGGTTCTTTCCAGTTGACTATCAGTTAGTGTTTCCACTTTTTTAAAGCTGACAGCTATGTTTTTCCGACATTACAGCTCTTCGTTGTTGAATAATTGCCGGTATAAATATGTATTCTGTGAATCAGTTTATGTTGGTTTGTTAAAAGTGCTTTTTTCAAACTTCCAGTGGCATCATCCGTTCTTAATCGTAGTATATATGCAAAAGAATCCTTGTAAGTCAGAATACAAACGAAAAGTTTGAAGTTTCGGTGAGGAGTGGGTTATGCAAAATGGTAATAATAACCGCATGGATGTTGTTTGGTTGGCTGAAATGGGAGTTTGTTCCGCGTGGACAATCCGAGACAGAAGTGATCGTAAACTCACCTGACTCGCTCAACCTCACTTACTAAAATCACGCATTCGAAAGTAATGATTGTTTTATGAAAAGACAACACATGAAGTGTTTGTCACCAAAGTATCCGCAAGTTTCTTTACCGTGACTCATATTATACATAAGATTAAATGTAATTAGCTTATACCAGAAACAACAAAAAACAATAAATCCAGCAGCAACAGAAAATGAGCCTTAGCCGACCACAAGTTAGACAGATTCTGTAATTTATTTTGCATACTGTTGTGTAATGCTTAGTAGTAAGGTATTTTGATGCACGTAAATTAAATGCCAGTAGTTACTGACTGTAACCATTACATCCACCCGTTCCTTGCGAAATAATAACTGTATTCAATGTTATTATTTCGCAAATATTAGAGCTCTGTGGTGGTGTGTAACTTCGCCACACCTGGAATTGCAAATGTTGCATTGCTTCATTGAGATACTGTCTAGATCACTGCAGCACTGACCTCAAACTAGATTTTTTTACAAATTTTCACAGATTATCACCCAGTCGACTGAAATACCATTGTAATATTATGTCTTACATGATCCGCATTATTCTTCTGAAATTCACATTTGTTAATGTAAACGGTTACTTGGAATAACGGCAAATACAATAGCCTTTCCAAACTGATTAACGTTTTCCGGATGATTCGACGGAACAAGCCATGCATTTCGCATTGGTTTGTTCACATGGAACACACTTACAACTAATAATCAATTACCAAAATCTCTGGACAATTCATTGCTTTCTGTTAAGTTTCCAATGGCATTTACATTGCCAGTGGATAGCGCACCACTGACGCTTGCAAATGCATGTAGCCGAACTTATCATGAGACAAACTGTCAACCGATTCTACGCGCTTTACATAGTTTGCCAAAAGGACTTCAGAAATTTTTTCCATTCATGTCTAAATCAATTATTGTGTCAATCATTCCAAAATAAGTATCCTTCCTCAAGCTTCTAACCTACAAACGGTAATAATGATAAAAGGCCGGGGAAGCTGTATCTAATTGCTATCGGATGTAAAAGCTACGGATAAATATCAGTGGCAAACTGTGTACATGAAAATGATTACGGTGGTATGCTAATGAACACTGTCAGCTGGAAATCATGTAGGTTTTCTTGATGCCGGATGTATGAAATTCTGTGCTGATTACCTTAGCTGCGTGATGTAATTGATAAAACGAAAGGGGTCAACAAATTGAGCCCAGAATACATATACCGTTAGAAGATTATGTTTAAACGTTAGTCTCCGAATGTTATGTTCAATTAAGCAGATGGCATCCGTTCAGTGGTTGTTATGCCGGGACAATGCTGCTCAGTTTACTCATTTATGCCCAAACTGGGACGCACGTGACTTTTATGTTTGAAATGCTGAGAATACCAACACACTAACCTCAGTATGTAAAACTGTTACAGTTGGAAATATAAGTTAATCCAACTGAAGGCGGTTGAATAGTGACTAAACTTAAACTGATTTTTATCGTGTTCCAAACGTGTGTTTAGGTCTGCGCTTATATGAAAGCATTCATTAGATATTCTTCAAAACTTGTTTCAGCTAGACAATATCCGCTTCGTCCTCCCTGTGAATACGGTAATCGCAGACATCTGTGATATGACTTCCACTTGTTGAATAAGTCGTCCAACCACTAGTGCAAATCCGGTCGCTTCTTATAAACACTTTGATTCAACTTTTGCTAACGTCTGAGATTACTACCTGAATGGTGGTGAGCACCACATGGAAGCCTGAAGTCCTGCAAAACCCATCTGTTGTAAACAGCTCGTCAGGTAATTTTAATTTACTACCGTTATGATTTCAGATCGATCATCGTAGGCAATTATACGCTTGAGCCCAACAAATATGTTTGAATATTATTTCCCCAATATACGAGTTCCTCATGACAACAACACTGGAATAACTCCCATTCAAAAGTTAGAATTTATGAGTCTTTCGAGTAAATACACCATCAAGAGCAAATCATTGCATGAACCAACGTTACGTTCATATCATCTGAAGTGGGGTTGTTCTAACTACATAAGGAACAGATTCAGAGAACAAAATTTGTTCCGTCACTATGCTCAACATTTTGAGTGGTGCTACGTGCCAAGATATTTGTGATAGGAAATCTTGAATAAGGTTTTTCCGATTGTCCACTGAACCCGTAAAATCTGAAGAAGAGAACAGGATACCAATTCAGCGTTATAAATGTGTTTTTCCACGAATTAAACGCTGACGTTTCTGATAACTTAGTTCTCTGGGCAAACCTCAGAGGAAAACGTGAGCTTCAGGCGCAACTGGATTGGAGCTGCCTTCCTACTCAAACGACAAAGTTTGGTTTAGTTTTTAGACAAAACTGGAGAATTAATGCGTGTGCTCATTCAGTCTCTAGCTTCGAAGTAAAAAGATTAAGGAATATGGGAGGTTAAATTTATTCCCACCGTCGCTCGTGTTAATGGTCGACGGTTAGTAGGTTACCAAAGTCGACTGACATCTGATCTTTCGTTCAGCCTATTGCTGTGCGTTTCAAAATTCCTGCTATCATATGACCTTATATAATTTCTGTTGCAAGTCCCATTTCGACTACATCTGTTTGCCGACAAAAGTTACGGTTAGGAATATACTGTACATTGTGGACACATCCTGGAACCAATTTATTCAAGTAAGCAGTTAGCATAACTGTAACCAATGTGTTCGACAAAAGCACACGCAGAGTCTAACATTTGGGCAGTAATAACTTCGTATGGAATATGTTCAGTCAATTGCAATGATATCTTTAATTTCAGTAAGAACGCTGCTTGTTGCACACCAGAATTTTTTCTCAAAAGCTGTGTTCGCACGTCACCATTTGAATTTACGTCCAAAGGCTGCAGTAACCATTTGTTTACGATATGATAGGGCGACTTACGTATCCAAGGTGTGGCGCAGCGAAAGATTTTCATTAATTCATTCTTCTCGCACTGTTAATCATTTGCGTTTTTAGTGCTGTATTTTGTCCATTGGCACCACCATGTTTTAAAACAAAGTAACTTTCAAGCAACTTGCATGGGTCCAGTTCATTTAATCAACTTCGCTAATCGGGATTGTTATGTTACCATTATTCAATTACATTTACGGTACATCATGTTGATTACCTCCACGGTCTGCTAATCCTGACAGCCTGTCAAGGTTGACCCGCCTTGCTTGTGGCAGATGGTCAAATGCTGAAGTACGGTGAAAAAACTGGTAAGGTTTTTTGAGGCCCAAGAATTGTTGATCGCTAAACATTCAAGGCTGTTTGGTACCTGCTTCCACTGGTTCCTACTGTAATCTTTATCGACTGGGAGCTGAATTGTCATTCAAGTGGAGTGATTCCACTTCGTTTACTGTCATTTCTTTGAATCTGCAGAGGGAGACAAACCCATCTTGATAAGTATTGTGTTCAACTACACGTTTGTACGGAAAACATGTATATATAGCTTAGTGAATGCGCGCGTTCCGATAACGCCATATGTAACCCACAGTGAGCCGGCGCAGGTCAAAAGTTATCGACTTGATAATCACAACTAAATAATTCATAATAAACTCATTCTTTACCTGTGACACTCTTGGTAACGATAGACTCAAACACGTTACGTGGCAGCTCATTCCGTTGACTTGCTTTCAGTTGATTATTCTGTAAAGGAAATAAGCAAATGTTTAAGTATTTGATTTTGAGTGGTCAGAATGTTTTCTTGCATACACATCCACGTACTCACTAGATTTTTCTGAAGCCATCTTCGTATACACACTACCGTTACTTTACTGAAAACTTGTGTAATTTTATTTCTTTGTCTAATCCTCATTGAAGGCTATTATTCATCTTGTAGTGGATTAGGCACCTAATCACAACATTGCTTGTATTTTCCGCCCTTATGAACTGGATCACGAAATGCCTCTTAATTGACTGACTGATGATCCCTTCCAGAATGGTTGCCTATCTAAAAGGCCATACACAAGTGTTCCATTGGACTTCGTGTTCATTGTTTCTGCCACAACAATACGGTCGAGAAAATCAAAAAGTCCTCTGGAGCCACAGAGACCAAACTTTTCTTGCACACTTGTTGTAGTCTAGATTAGGTGCAACAGATCGATTGTCAACGTCCTCACCTCTTAAGTGTAAGGGCTGTGGCATGAATCCTTGACCAAAATCTAAGTTTCATAGGTTTGAATAAACAAGATTTATTTCATGTCACCGTTACCGGCTGGTGTTAATAGCTGAAATCAGAGGTCTGTTTGCAGTCATTAAAATTAGTGGTTCTAAAAATATATTACAGCTCATTATGTCTGATAATTGAGTCCACACTCTACTCTAGTCCTCTTGTGTTATGCATTTGCTAATACACTTCATTTGCTCTCCACTTTCAGCTGGATTCACGTACTGGAGCAATTCGTGTTTCAGCAGCTGGGTTGGATCGGGAGCGGAGATCGTTCTATAAATTCATGGTGACCATTTCAGACGGACAAGCTGTGGCCGGACTAGCAGCTTTGCCACCGACCGAGCAGCATCATGTGCACACCATTGTGCACATAGAGGTCGAAGATGAAAATGACAATGCACCCCGAATAATCTATCCAGAAACAAGAGTTGTAAGTAGTAAACAGATATGAATGCCTCCTCAGTATAATTTTTTTGAAAATTAGCGAATAAATAGCATCGTTGACCAAACTTTCTTTGATGCTACTGGCCAGACGTTCCATCCAATGTACACCTAGTGGGTACCTCACTTACAATGCAGCTAGCCACATACTTGCCTTCATTGTGGCCTTTGTCGTCTAGCACTGAATGAGTGTCGCATATGAATTTGTACCGTGCAGGTATATGAACAAACAAAGACAAAGGACTGCCGAATTTGAATTTCATTTGAATTCGAATAATCAGACGGATGAAGCTCCATCTTTAAACCTCCGAGGTAAGTAAGGAACGAACAAGAAAATAATCACTTGCGAAAGCTGATCGTTGCTTTCTACAACTGTATGTAACGGAGATGATCTCGAAAAATGCTTTCAACTTACTAATTAAAAATGCCGTCATAATTGTTAGGTCGTCCAAATAAACTTATCTAAACAAACTCAAAACTACACCCATGATGTTTCATTATTTGACCGATACTCGTGTTCTGTTGTCAGACGATGGAAATCACGAAGCACATATGTAGATGGCAAACTTCGTTTGGTTAAAACAGTAAAGAGAATGTCATTTGACACCTACATTGGGGACATTAACACCGTGCTGCGATGAAGGCAAGCAAGATGTCTACAACAGACGATTCATTTTATAATCTACACTGCATTAAGGAAGTAAACAAAGTTTACTTTTGTGAGTTTTTTTGTAGTTTATTGACACTATAATAGGTATTACAGATTATTACAGGAGGCGCACTTTCGTTGGCAACCAAATAAATGCGGTCCAGACAGTCACAAAGGTCGTCTAAATCGTGAGTTAAACGTTGGAAGATGTGTTGCTGTCCGGTGCTGACTACGAGTTTTTCTTGGAAAGCCTTGCACAAGGTGGCCCGCCAAAACTTTCCTGTTTCAAAGCATGAGGTGAAAAGTGACTTAAAACACTAATGTTGCTTATGTATGGAATGAATAGCCCGGCCAGCTGATCACACATGTCATACCTGTACCCAGAGTACAACAACCCAAATGATGAGAAATGACTGCTGAATGTCTGTTCAGATGAGCCACCGAAATACCACTCCTGAACAAACTTACGTTGACGGCAGTAAACTCACCGTTTATTTACAGTCTGGTACATTACTCACTATCTACAAGTGGAACATATGATCCTAGCAAACGTCAGTTTTAAACCTCGTGTACGGTTGTGTGCATAAAAACCTGATTGCCAAATAAAACGGTAAAACATGGATGCCCAGGGGTGATCACTCAGGCAGCAACTGAGTGTCTTGGTCACAAGGATAGGTAAAAATCAATATTTTCTGAAACTGACCGTATTTACAGATAATTGCTTGTAAAGCAAGTCAGTGACAGCATATGGATTAGTGTGAAGTCAGGTTTTCAGTTGATTCACAATAAAAAAAACATGACAACAGGAAAGCCCTTTACAAGTTGGTATCCATTCTTCAACGACATTTGAGACAGATTATATAAAAACACGTTATTTAGAATCTGCAGAAGTTGCCATGAAGAACACTACAGTTTAGCTAAAAGACAGATAAACTGGGGAAGAAAACGGAATTTATTCTCATTTACTTTTTACATGACCCAAAGTAACGTACGCACTTTATAAAAATACTGAAATAATAATTTTCACACTACAGTCTTGCAATTTATATGAACCGATGTCGAAACACGCTTCATCTTGTCAGAAGCAATTATTAGTTACTCCGTTGCTTCAACTGACCAAATAGTTTCGTTTATTCAAGGCGAAGGTGACGTTATTGTTGTGGTTTGAGTTTACACGCATGTTATAACCCACATTGTTATTGACATAGACCTACTGCAGTGGCTTCTGTGGTTCAGCGATTTATTGAACGACATCAGTCCAATGATTATTGGATGTCTTGCTGATAATTTACGTGCATTAGTCAAAGCCCTCGAAGTAACTAAGTTACTAACGAGTTTTTGGTCAGAACTGCTTCTTTCCATCTTCATATAACGCTCGGCAGCACAGATTGTCTCAAGGATATCGGAAACCAGTTTCCTTCTTTGGGTTTGTCGCGGCTGCAAGTTAGTGTCCAACTAAATGCACCGCTGTCTGATGGATCGCTACTGGCAGCTTTCAATTAAGTAATGCAACTGAAGTTGCTTAGTGCGTTCATTCGAAGAACTACAACGATGTTTCTGTTTGGTGCGCTCTCTGCTGTACTCGTTCAAATAAGCTTTCAATTCAACTTTGTTATTGAAGAGTGTGGTGAAAAATTTTGAACGTAGTACAGCACCCAATGTGGCGGAATGAGTTAAGCCGTCACAGTATATAATCGCCCTGGAGTAAACAGAAGACAGAAAGGTGGTTTGGTGGGTTAAGTTGAAACCCATTGTGACGACCTTATGTAGATCAGTGATAAAAATATTTACGTTACATAAGAATGTTATTACTTTTTAGCCGGTCCGCTTGAGTAGAACCGTGTGTAACGATTACTTTCGAAACTGCCAAAAAATATAACATTTCAAACGAAGTTTGTTTGATACTGTCTAAATACTTTTGTTTTTCATTATTTTTTTACGAACATTTAGTCAAATACTCGGCAAACCGTAGGTAAACCAGGAATGATTATTCTTACGTAGCCGTTTTGTCCATTATAAAATTTTCAGCTTAACATGTCTCCATAGCATTTTTGTGTATCTCGATGTCAATTCAAGATATCCTAGATACGTGAGTTCAGTAAAGAAGACTTTTTCATTCTCTGCGAGCTGCAGAAAGGTGTCGTGTTACTCTGGAAGAGCCTACCAGTCCCCTTCATAGCTTAACCATCAGCACATTAACCGTACGACCCTGTTCGCCGATAAAACCCAGACAACTCTTTCGGGACACGTAAATTGATATCGAGATGCGCGAAAGTGATATTGGGACATCTCAAACTAGAAAGTTGTAGACTAACGTTCTTTCCTCTTATGTCAATTTATAGTGGTACTTTGTTGAAGCCAACAACCGGATGTTTGAGTACAATACTTTTTGACATTATCTGGTCTCATATTAAGGTAACACAAGGAACAAGCGTTCCTCAACCACAAGTCGCCTGTTGTACAATACCGTTTTCATGCCTGATACATTTCACCAGCTGCGGTTGCCGGTTGAACCTAATCATTAAGTCTGCCATGCGAACAGCAGAGGTCGATTTCGGATTAACTACTTCATTTGTGAGACATTCAGTGCCTCAACTTACTCCATTTGGATACCGCAAAGAAGTTGGGGAGTATGCAGAGTTTACAAAATAAACTATCTGCCACGAGGTACCTGATAGCTGTAAAAAGTATATAATCTCAATTAACGAGTGTTTATTGAGATTTACAAGATCGATTAAACAGAGAGGAAGATGAAATTATTCATCCATCCCAACCTCAACGGTATGGTAATTTTCTTAACTGTCGAACAAACTGTCGAAAAAAATCAATGATCTTTGAATTTTATCTACCGTC